>CM040190.1:9730652-9743152 GCA_022606455.1 Callitettix versicolor
CAGAAGCGAGCACATCAGGTTTAATGTACATGTGTTGAATAGAGGAGGGGTACGAGGTGGAAATATAAAATTATAAATAGGATGGGCCATAATATTGGTGACCAATATAGATATAGTTTTTGAAGGTGGAGATTCTCCAAAACGCGTCAACGAAAGTAGAATTGACAAAGCTAGGGAAGGCAGATCATTATACTGAACATAGTACAGGTTATGAGTATCATACATAAAACATATTTACTTGTAAACTGTTTTAATAAAATTGTAAAACTTACTTTATTACAAATGTGAGTTTATATAATGGCGACGTGTCAAAACATTGAAATTGGCTATTTTGAAAAAATGTCCCATGTGATAAATTATAATCTTGAAGATTTAGATAACATCTTACAGAACAAATTACAGTTGACGCTCAATAATTCGACACATATGGGAGCAGGACCCTGTCGGATTATAGAAGACTATGGATTACTGGAGGCATCATTATAAAAATGCTAAATAACCTCTCAGGAAAGAGTAAAACGAGGTAAAAACTGTTTAAATGGGTTACAAACAACAAACCACTTTAATACACACATTTATTTGTTGTGTTATAGGATCGGTTGCGATAGTTTTCATAAATTGTTCAATCTTATCTTTATTTTTCAAAATATCATAAACAGTCAGTCGTATTATCTTGTAAATGCTATTTAAAACCGCTGGTGATTCTCCACGCTCATGTCTCTGAATGATCGCCCACTTTTCAGCTCCAGTTAAAGTTACATGCTTTCGCTTTTTAGTCGACTGAGGATCCATTGTAAACACAGGACACAGTTCACACAATCAGTACACTGCATACAAGACAGAATGAACCGTATAACACTGATTTCAATAACTGTAAACAAACAACTGATTTGGGTTCAAGTTTTGACAGGAAAGATGAGTCATTCCCCCTCCCAGCCATAAATATGGTCGCACTTATGAGAGATATTTCCGCCGAGACATTGTCGGATTATAGAACGTGTCAGACCAAAGAATGTCAGACTATCGAGAATCTACTGTAAGCTAATGCATTTTTGTGAACTAACCAGTGTTACCACCTGTTACTTATAACCAGTTGGATCTTAATCTTTAAACATACGTTACAAGCCTTAAAATATAAATTTAACTTATATTAAAAGTGATACCTGCAGGACAAGGTCCACAATGGAATGAACCAGGAGTATTGTAACACAACACAAGAGGGTCATGTGAGCAGACTGGCTTCTTGCCTGCACATTCATCTACGTCTACTGTACACTGGCCACTCAGGTCCATTTCCCATCCCTGCATACACATACACATACACATTGTAACATAAAATATAAAGTGTAATTTGTCAATTAAGTTTATTTCATAGACAGTGAAACCTTTCAGTGCCGCAGCATTGCTATTTGCGACACCACAACAAGTGCTTAAAATGTTGTCACTATTTGCAACGATTTCTATATCAGTAATACTTTATACATAGTTGTGTCAACTGAAAAACGTATTTAAGGCAGTCCAGAGGTTTCAAGCTATTGATTAATATTAGTTTTTTTTACTCTTTGTCAAACTCATTTATCTCTTTGCAATCATAATGCTGACCTCAACTATGATATGATATTGTTCAACAGACAGTTATGTTTTATGCGAATATAGTACTAAAAGATATTTTTTTCTCATGCTCTCTTACAAGGTATAAGTGAAAAAATTCCAAAAAATATTTGACGACTCACACTTGGTTTTAGTTCTACAAATTTATGTTTGTGTTTACAGTGCTTTTTTTACATGTAAAATTTTCACAAAACACTATTTCTGTTGTTCCCAAAAGAACAAAATAAAAATTAGTTGAGAAACTATTTTACATGTTTTCTCCCAAATTTTTTTAATCTGAGGCAAAACCAATCGACAATTTATGCATATGACTGTACCAAAATGACCTCTGCACTCAAAGCGTTAACTTAAAAAGTAAAAATTTTAAACCTTAGTATAAAAATTTTAATCAGCTGATTTTGAGTTTCAGAATAAAGGATTTTCATAATTTTTTGCATAAGAAGGATGTGCAAGAAGAGTACCAAGAAAATCGACATCTGCACCTTTTATTAGGTGTCTGCTGGGCCCCGAATTTCACGGGTCGGGTCGGGCTGACTGTAAAGCCAGATTTCAGTTCTTGCCAATCTTACAATTCAGGTCAAAGACGGGTCGGGCTAAGTAACTATTATCTTTTATATTTAGGCGATAGTATATGCAATAAGCATACGTATTTTCATTACCGAAGTACGTAACAGACAACATAAATAAAAAACAATTTAATTATCATCGAAAGTCACGTATCTGACCACTTATAATCATATTCTATTAGTATTACTTGACAAAGCCAACTGTTGGACCTGTCAGTGAACGCAATATACTATTGATTAGTCGGTTTATATATAGTGATGCTACAGTGGGAAGGGAGTAAAAGGTAAACTCAACACCACATGAAATTGGCAACATCTACAATAGATTGCACTACTAACAGATTGGACACCTTTTGTATAGATCTATTATAAACGTAATGAACGTGACTATACCCCAAGTGGACTGTAGACATTTATAAACAAAATATAGTTTCTTGTTCCTTGTCTGGACGGGTCAACACTTCGCCTTGTCAAATAAATATGTGAATGTTACAACAGTACACAATCAGTTGAGAGAACCTGCAGCATTCAGCAGATATCCTGAGATATAGCAGTATTCAGATAACTTTCCAGAGCTGATGTAATTGGTTCATAGTGGTATTCAGTCAGACTAACTGAGACCGTGTTACATCAGCACGTGGTGTAAAATGTATTGTGTAATACTCATTAGTACATTATTTATTTCCTGAAATTTAAATTTTTAGGCATAGAAACAAATTATGTGTGTGTGTGTGTGTGTGTGTGTGTGTGTATAAAGGGTGATTTCGAAGAACTTTTACAAGCTGCTAAAATCAGCCCATGGCGGTATTCAGACAAATTTTGTGACCTGATGTAGTCAGTCTGTGGCGGTATTGAGCCAGATCAACACAGCCTGTATTACATCAGCATATGGCGGTATTCAGACAGCTTTTGCAAGCTGATGTAATCAGCGGGTGGCATTATTCAGATAATTTTTAAAAGCCAATGTAATCAGCCTGTAGTGGTATTCAGTCAGACCAACAGAAAATGTATTACATCGGCCTGCAGTGGTATTCGAACCGCTTTTGCGAGTTGATGTAATCAACTAATGGAGTTATTCAGACGGTCAAAAAGAGCCAGACCAACAGAGCCCATATTACATCAGCCCATGTCATTATGCACACAACAACAAACAATAAAATTATCAAATTACAAACTTATTTGAATTTTATTAGATAATGTCACTCAATTTCAATTTGATTTTAATTAAAAGATGACATTTGCACTGGCTTATTAAAAACTTGTGCTAGTTAAGTTATAAAGAAATGTTATGACCTGTATTACTACTAAATAATTTAAAACTGTTATTTTTGTTTCTAAGAATATTAGTTATTTTCTTATGAAATTAGTTTTAATTTCTCATCAGTGGTTAGCATCAATTATCCAGAAATTGTATACCTTACCTGATGACACAGACAAGCCACTCTGCCATCCTGGTTGATACAGTATCCATTAGCACACATCTCTGTACTGCCACTGACATCACAGTCTCTTACTTTTGATGTGCAATGCAAGCCTATCCAACCTGGACGACACTCACATTTGTAACTGCCAACTAGATTAGTACAAATCGCATTGTTCTGACAGCCTAAGTCTGTGCCTGCAAAGTTAGCACATTCATTGACGTCCTCTTCACAAGTTAAACCCTGTGCATAAACATATTTTTTATATAAATCTATTATAAAAAGTCTCCTACAACCTTTTCTATTGTCGTTCTTAGGTCATGGCTTATATTTTCTTCATTGAGTCATATTTCTTACAAAGATTTTGATAGGCGTTTGTGAAGATCTAAGCAAAAATTTTGCCTTGACAAGGGCTTAGAGTTCATTCCATTTATTCTAAAAAATTTGTACAGATAAGTGATTTGCGAGTTCACAAGTGAAATATTAGCCATATAATAGAAAAAGCATAATGGGCAGTGTTTGGTTTTTCGGCCACCAATCTGTAATTTTTGTCTAACAAAATCATGTAAAACACAAAAACGTTTCAAAAACAATATGTATATATACTGCTATTATAGAGAGTGATTACCTATAATAATACTATGAACAAAGATTGAAAAAAACAAAGTCCAGTAAAACACAAAAATTTCACAACTAAATATAATGCTATATATATAACTAGTGTCATGTAAATTTTTTTGGTGAAAAACCGTTCAGGTTATCATCGCCATCACGCAAAATGAAAGTATAAAAAAAAAATTATACAAAATTTTACTTAGGTAAGGAAGAAAACAACAACAACAACAACAAACTATAACAGTAAAAATAAATAAAAAATTTAAATACCAGGTATAGCTATATTTCACTTAAGAACTAAATAACAATGAATAATGAATAAAATTTAATAACAATTCGTAAAAGTATACATAAACATAACAGAAATAAAGTTATTAGATAAAATAAATAAATAAAATAACACAAGAAATAACAAATATATATATTAAATTTTATTTAAAACATTCAGACGATGAAGGAAGTATAGAACCCGGTCAACGGCCGAGGCACTATCTCCCAACATCGTCTGCAAACAGTTGCCCAGACCACAAATAACACGCACATTTTGGAAACCATCACAATCGAGCAATATATGTTTTATTGTGATGGTTTCCCTACAGAAGTCGCATTCAGGTGGGTCCCCGCGTTGCATCAGAAATCCATGTGTTAACATGGAGTGACCAATGCGAAGGCGGGTGATCACCACCTCTTCTCTACGACTTGCACGTATTGACGACCCCCAAGGACGAACTGTATTTTTAATTACCCTCAATTTGTTACTGCTTGTAGCTGCCCATTCATTTTTCCACTGTAGAAAAATTAAATGTTTTACGTGACAAAGAAAGTCAGACACTATTACACGTGGAGTACATGGTGGCAGAAACGTTGCTTCCTTTGCCACATTATCCGCTGCAGTGTTTCCAAATATTCCAATGAAGGTATGATAAAATATGTTTTAATTATAAAATGTTTTCAAATTTTATAACATAGTTAATCACCTTCCTTTATCTTCGTAACCTAATACTTTTATATCACATTATGCTGAGGTTAAGATAGTATAAAAGAACAAAACTAGATATGGAGGAACAGTACAGCAAAAATTTCTGAAATAGAAATATTCCAAAATGCATCAACTAAATGTTTGGAGCTGGGAAAGGCAGATGTACGTAATCAACAAAATAACAACATTCCAGTGGAAAAAATTATTACATTAAGAATTTCCATTTATACTTTACTAAATTCAATTTAATTACCAAGAAACCACAAAAATTATGTCTAAAAATCAATTTCAACTTGTCTACTGATTTATTCATTTGACTTGTGTCATCTTTGGACAATTTCAGGGGTACACCAAGATGCAGTGGTGCCGCAGTTTAGGAACCACTGACTAGCTTATTGTTATTGTTACTTACTTCCCAGTTCTTGGGGCACAGGCAGTGGAAGTTGTTGAAACGATCCAAACAAGTACCACCGTTACGACACGGATTAATTAAACACTCATCCTTCATTAGCCTATTCCTCAGAATTGTCATCCGCGTTCTCAAGTACCTCACCTGTTGGATAAAAACAGCAATGTAGTCATAATACAGTTTAATGTGAGCTGGGACATACTTTTGACGGACTGATTTTTTAGGACTACTTTATATTTTTTAATAGACTATAACAGTCAGACCTCAATATATAAAGGACACTAGTATATAAGATTTCAGTGTAAATGGATTGAATCTAATTATAAAAAATTGACATTTAAACTATAACTGTAGGCATACAAGGGAATGAGGGAGCAGACAAGCTGGCCAAACAAGGAACCCTTATAGTGCAGAAACCAAAAAGAATGCTCACACTGGAGGCTAGGATTAGTGCACTGAAGCGAACATCTTATCATGAATTTACAAACAAAGTCAAGGATGACATAAAGAACAAGCCTTATGAGAATGTATTCCACTTGTATGGGAAGGTCAAGGACCTCCAGAGGAGGACATCTGTCACGGTCTTTCGGCTGACAACTGGACACGACTGTCTGAATGAACACCTGAAGAAAATTAAGATATTAAACTATAACAACTGCACATTGTGTGAATGCCCAGACACCATCATGAACAAGGACCATCTCCTGGTCTGAGAAAATTAGATGAAGAGAAGCAGAGAAGAAGAGACTTCCCAAGCCTCTACTGGGAAGCAAGATCAAAGATGGCGTGAGCCAGCGGAAGCCATTGGAAAAAAAAATAACTGTGGTTCATACTTCCGCTTAAATACTGAACATAAGCAACAACTATAAGGTTCATGTCTTGGTTCCATTATAAACATCAGAGGTATACAGTATAAATACAGTGCACTGTTTACAAAAATAATTCTAGCATGAATAATACTATGTTAGCTGAATTAGCAAGTTGTATTTCATCCATAAATATCATCTGTTGCAGAGTCAACTTTACAATGGACAAGCAAAAGAATATAACAGTTTTTTTTTTTTTTTTTTTTTTTTTTTTGTTTAACATCCGACTATTGTGCACACTTGGGCTAATGCAGATGATGGGATGATTTATAGCGTATGAAAATGCCAAGCCCTGGCCAGGAATCGAACCCGGGTCCTCGGGGTGAAAGCCCATTACGCTATCAACTAGGCTACCGAGGTGGCTCACTAACTGATTGTGTAATACTCATTAGTACACTATTTATTTCCTAAAATTAAATTTTTTAGGCATATAAACAAATTGTGTGTGTGTGTGTGTGTGTGTGTGTGTGTATTTATATATATATATATATATATATATATATATATATATATATATATATATATATATATATATATATATATATATAAAGGGTGATTTTTAAACAAGGTCAGTTTTTCAATGACGGTTACAAATTTACAATGTAACAGAAAATCAAATCAAGCAGCCTGTTAACTGTCAATGAATGCTTAAATGTAGGAAGAATTTATTTAGACAAATAGCTGAGAGCATTAAACAAAAAAATCTCTAAATCTATAGTACTTGTGTCATACAGAAATATTATATTATTTTTTGTGTTTAACGTCCGACTATTGTGCACATTTGGGCTAATGCAGATGATGGGATGATTTATAGTGTATGAAAATTCCAAGCCCTGGCAAGAATCGAACCGGGGTCCTCGGGGTGAAAGCCCAGTACGCTATCCACCAGGCCACCGAGGCGGCTTACAGAAATATGAAGTACAAGGCTGTAATCAAGTATACATCTGCACAGGAAGGATACTAATACTTAATAGTAACTTAGCACAGTTACGTATGTGACGTATATGCAATAAGTATGCTTACAACAAGAAAAAATTATATTTCACTTGCAAAATTTGCAGGATTTGGTTTCATCCTAAATTAGTGAAAATAGTTGAATTTGAAATAGCTAATTAATTTATTGTGTTATAAAGTAAGTAAATTTCAGACCTTACCCGAACAAATAGAACCCGTAGGTTGATGGGACGTCCTGTACTAGGATCCTGCAAAAAATACCACAAAAATAACACAGTAAATAGACATAGAACATAGTCTCTGTATTTCCATCGTTAGCTAGACAGCTGTTGTAACATATTTAAAGAAATAAAATTGAATTGGCATACATAAATTTACTAGCATGTTTTACATGTACGCATTATTATTACACTAATGTGAAATAATGATCTATGACCACTACAGTGAAATACAGAATAGAAATAATTTTGCTTTGAAATGTTGGTACTGAGCCAAGCTACAACGTGGAGTTGTAGCCAATCACAGAGCACAGGAAAGTTAATTAAGATAAAGAACCAGAAAAGTTTGTTTCGAGAACTCTGTACTATGCACACATTAGTTGCTACAACAGTAATGAGATCATCAAATTTTGAGTAATTACTTTAGAGTCATATATTATAGAAAAGTATTACTTTTGTCATCATATTATATATGATATATATGAACGTTGTTTACTGTTCATAGAACTTCATCACAAGTTACTTCAAGAATTTGTGGATGCTGAGTTATAAGAAACGTGTTGTGTGTTGAACTCGTTACTGTACATCAGTGGTCACCAAATCATCGATCGTGAGCTACCGGTAGCTCGTGGGGTACTTTTGGGTAGCTCAAGGCGACGCTCAGGTTCTCAGATTTGTGTTGTAAAACATTTCGGTGGAAATCAGGCTGCAGTTGAAATGGAATTAGTCGATTTTCAAAATGATCTGACTCTAAGAACCCTTTCTACCACTGGAAATATTTGACCTCTAGTCCCCAAAGAAAAATACCCAATTATAATTCAAGTTGCATTGAGATTGAAAAAGCTATGTTCAGCTCTACCTCCTTGTGTGAAGCATCTTTTTCAAGTATGAAGATAATAAAAAACAAATATAGAAACAGACTGACCGATGAACATTTGGACAACTGCATCAGAATAGCTGCTACAACATACTCTCCAAACTTCAAGAAAATACCTAATGATCAAAAAGAGTACCAATCTTCTCATTGAAATGAAATGTACATTTTAACTTTCTGTGACACTTACTATCAAATATGTAGATTTTATTACTAGAAATGTATGTTTGTATGCAACAGACATGTGTTAATTCCATTTTGTGTACTTTCTTTTGTCCAGTATTCCTTGGTAGCTCATTAGAAGATTTATAAATGCTATGGTAGCTCACAGGCTCAAAAGTTTGGCGACCACTACTGTACATCATTAAAGAAAATATTCTTATAAATACAAAAATTGTAAATTCGATATTAGTAATTTTGTCTTTAATTTGAAAGTGATAAACATTAACATTTTTTTCTTTTTAATATGATAGTGGTCAATATTAATCATTTTATTTTTGTTATAATTTAACATTGACAATTTAGTCTTTACTTGTTATTTTAATCTTCTCTTTATTTGTTTCACCCAACTTTGGGGTACACTAAATCAATTACTTTTTAATGTTCTGTGCCTTCCTCGTAGCCCAGTATTGCTTCATTCGTTGTGATCTTGCTTTTCTTTCTTCATCAGAGATTTGGATCGTTCGCTTGGATTTGACTTTGCCTTGGAACCATTGCTTCTTGTCCTTGGTTATTGTTTTGGCTCTTCTGTCCATGAGCATAGTGTCAGTGATTTGTAGTTCTGTTGTCTTTCTCCATTTCTCTAAACCAAAATGGTTTGGCTCTTTTACTGCGAAAGTAGTCAAATATTTTTTTTTTTATTCTATTTTTGTCCATTCGGAGGATGTGCCCATAAAAATCAATTCTTCTTTTTCTTATTGTGTCTGATAGTGTTTCAGTTTTTTGGTAAAGAGTTTCATTACTGATGTGGAGTAATTGGTTGTTACGGAATTTGGCGCCTACGATTTTTCGTAATGTCTTTCTTTCTTTCTTTGATCTCCAGCCTTTCAAGTGGGCCCTGGATTGTGAGAGATAATGTTTCAGCTGCATATAAGGCTTCTGGTTTAATTACTGTATGATAATGCCTTATCTTTGTATTCCAGGAGAGGGACTTCTTGTTGTATGTGTCATTGGTAAGTTGGAAGGCTAATTCAACTTTATTTCTCCTAGATTCCATAGCTTTTTTTCTCTAGGGTGTTCCAGCTGATCCATTCCCAAGATATTTGAATTCTTTCACTATCTCAATGTGTTGTTCTCCCACTTGAAGCTTTTTTGGTGGTTTTTGTATGTTTGTCAATATTTTAGTCTTTTCAAATGAAACTTTGAGACCCATTTTTAATGCTTGTTTCTGGAGTTCAAGAGTCTGTTCCTTAGCTTCTTCCAATGTCTCAGCTAGTAAGGCCATGTCATCCGCAAAAGCTAAACAATTTACCTTAATGCCTTTGTTCTTAGTTCCTAGTCTGATTCCACTATGCGTATTCACATTCGTTGTTATTTTAATATTAACAATTATTTTAATTTTTTCAATAATAATAATAATTAGTTTTTGTGAATAAGTAAACCATTTTTTTCATAGCCGTGTAACAACAACTTGCATCTTAAAGAACTACTTGCAAGAGTACTTGAAAATGTTACCTTAATATACATTTTGATTAATAAATTTATTGGCAATGATTATTTTTTTTAAAAAATATACACTGTATGCCACGATTATTCTATAAATAAATAAATTCTAGATAATCCTTTTTGTCAAAAGATATACTGTTTTTCTTAAAATGCTCTGCCTTTAATAGTTTTTCATTTTTTACAGAACTACAGCAAGCAGGACTGGCATTAGCAAATAACTTCATTTTGGACGCAAGGTCTTTTTTTGAAATGTCAAATTTTTTACAGTTATGTTATCTTCATTTCAAGACCTATTGTTGAGCTACAGGAATGATTTTGAGTACAAACTGAGAATAATTCAAGTAAAGAGGCAAAGGTACGCTTTTAAGTGTTTAATGAAGAAATAATTACCACAATTGCTGAAACATTCTCTAAATGCTGAATTCTCTCTCTGGCCATATTTACAAGCATTTCCACTCTTTGCAGAGAGTCATCCAAGTCTGACATGTCATTGTGTTTAAATTTTTGCACAATGCGTGAAGCTCTTTGCACCTGAAAAAAAGCACTGCTTCAACAATTTGTAACTACAAAACTATGTTTAAGGTTCATAAGACAAGTCCAAAACTATTATTCTTTTTCACAAGTAGCGGAGTTGACAAAGTTTAATTGCAACATTGCTCATGCTAAAGATGTTATAATCATGCACAAAACATTGATCTGTGTCATCATAATCATAATAGCGAATTACAAAAGGCAAATTGCAGGACAATAAATAATGAAATAATTCTATTTTACCAGTAAGTAGCATTTTAATAACTGTTAAATTAAATGAAAGTTCCTTCATGCAGCAGCGATGAAGAGACAATGTTTCTAGAAATGACTGAATTTTCCCTGTGTATCTTGCCCTGTTCTCCCAGTCTCCCTTTCCAAGGACAAGCACGCACACACACACACACACACACACACACACACACACACACACACGTTTTATTTATTTATATTACACAACAAACAAAATTGATATTACTTATTTTATATTATGAATAATTTAAAAATTGTAGAACACAATGAGGAAGTCTTATTTTAAAAACAATCATAAAGTACTTGTAATATAATTACTGATACCATTATGTAACCGTCATATTTTGAAACAAGTCCAGATACAGCAATATTAGGGGAGAGCGGGGTAATACCACGCAGTGGGTAATGACACGTACCTGTCTTCAGCGATGCCTGTAAGGGTTAGAAGTGTGTAAAGTGCTGCAATCTGTAGGCCCTTAGGTCTATTAGTGGCCAGTGTATGAGAAACTGCCAATAGGAACAAGTGTGTTGTTATAAAGAATTTTTTCGAAAACCTTCAATTTTGGTTGAATTGATCTGGAAAGTTTGCTTCAAGATATTTATTGAATCAGTTTAGATTTAGCCTTTTCTTTATACATATCTCTAAAGTATAACAGTTTTTAAATAGTACTTATATTAAACAATGTTTGTTTGATGCTTGTGTGACGAGTATGATGATTTTTTCCACAATGGCGACATGCGGGGTAATGGCACGCGTCCGCGTGGCATTACCTCCAACTGCGTGTCATTTCCTCACTGTGCGTGCTAATACCCGAAAGTACTATCTTTTCGATTTTACATATTTCTACTGAGGTACTTTATTTCATTTCCAACTTTTACTAAATCTTAATGTCGAGTACCTTCATTTTGAGTTTGTTTTTTTGAAAAAAACCTAACTTCCCAATGGATTTTGTGCGTAATGCTACACATCTTTTTATTACAAATAATTTTATTTAAAAAAATGTTAATGCCCTCTTTTAAAATTAAATTCAACTTATATTGTAACAGACCTAGCCTATACCATTTTATTTAATAAATTTTAAATTTCACTTTTATGTGTGTTGTGAAAAACATTGTTGGCACTACAGTAAATTAAAACCTGTAATGAGAAGTCAAACTACTATTGAGATATAAATTATAATAAAAACATTGTTTAACATAGGCTTAGTTAAGACTGTTCTTTACGGCAGCAGCTAACTGGCACAATACATTATGTTTCCGTACCATTTGATGAAACAAACCAGAGTAACCTCTAAAGCAGCATGGACTGATGAGCAACTTCAGATGGCCATAAAAGCAATCAAAGACGGAGCTAAAATAAGAGAAACAGCAAGACATTTTGGTATTCACAAAGCGACACTTCGCACGAGAATGAAATGTGGTCTTATAACCGGTGGTCCTAGAATGGGGCGAAAAGCTGTATTTTCTGTAGAACAAGAGAAAGAAATAGCTCATCATCTTATTCTGCTATCGAATTTGTTTTACGGCATTACTCCAATTCAA
>CM040190.1:9748152-9870652 GCA_022606455.1 Callitettix versicolor
GCAGTTTTGAAAAAGTGCGTAGTATTCTTGAGCTGCTATAAATCCAGAAACAAGTTCGTAGTAGAAATGTTTACAAGAAACTCTCTGGTAAAAGAAACTATATTTTAAAAATAAAACTATATTGCTCATGTACCGTGATAATGTATATTCACGCATTACAAAACTCAACTGGTGATACCATTTGTCGCCGGTAACACTACATGGATTAAGGCAATTCTGTTGAGCAGTAACGTCAAATTAATCTCACATGCGACTACAGATTATTGTCAATAACTTAGTATGGTAAGAAAGCAGTATCACTGTTACAAAACTGCAGTGGTTATGTTTTAAAGACAACAGAATGGCTCAAATTTAACCTTTAAGCATCTAAAGAAAATTTATTAACCGCTATCACTCTACAAAATCAATTGGTATGCACAGTATATAGCCGCCTTAGTGGCCTAGTTGAAAGTGTACTGGGCTTTCACCCCTAGGACCCGGGTTCGATTCCTGGTCAGGGCTTGGCATTTTCATACGCTATAAATCATCCCATCGTCTGCATTAGCCCAAGTGTGCACAATAGTCGAACGTTAAACACAAAAAAAAACAAAGAAAAAACAAATAAAGCACAGTATAGGTTACAAAAGTGTAAACAAGCAATAAGCAGCATGAGCCAGCAAATATGTATAAACAGTATCACTTCACTATAAGGCAGTAAAGTAGTTGAATGTAGTGTGTGTATTGATTACACTATAGTTAGTGTAATCGAACTAAGCAGAAATATAACTTAACAGAGATTTTTATCTTTGCTTGAAAATGTCTGGTGATCCAAAGAAAAGTAATTTAAATTTTGAAAATTTTTTTTTTAATTAGTAAAATTAAATTTAAATTTAAACTGAGAATTTACATTATGTACTTTTTATCTGCAATATCTGTACCGATCATTACCTCAGACAATGTCTGTAAACATTAATAACATTCCTGGTAGTGTAGCTTTTACATACTGTATTATAAAAAATGTTTGTACACCATTGTTTTGTCTCTAATTGTAACTGCAATTGTACGTAAAAAAAATATTTACAAAAAAAATGTTTAAATGCATTTTTTCCTCTTTATTTGTTTCACTCAACTTTGGGGTACACCAAATCAATCACTTTTTAATGTTCCATGCCTTCTTCGTAGCCCAGTATTGCTTCATTCGTTGTGATCTTGCTTTTCTTTCTTCGTCAGAGATTTGGATCGTTCGCTTGGATTTGATTTTGCCTTGGAACCGTTGCTTCTTGTCCTTGGTTATTGTTTTGGCTGTTCTGTCCATGAGCATAGTGTCAGTGATTTGTAGTTCTGTTATGTCTTTCTCTGTTTCTCTAAACCAAAGTGGTTCGGCTCTTCTATTGCAAAAGTAGTCAAATATTTTTTTGGTTAGTCTATTTTTGTCCATTCGGAGGATGGGCCCATAAAAATCAATTCTACTTTTTCTTATTGTGTCTGATAGTGTTTCAGTTTTTTGGTAAAGAGTTTCATTACTGATGTGAAGTAATTGGTTGTTACAGAATTTGGGGCCTAAGATTTTTCGTAATATCTTTCTTTCTTTGATCTCCAGCCTTTCAAGTGGGCCTTGGGTTGTGAGAGATAATGTTTCAGCTGCATATAAGGTTTAATTACCGTATGATAATTAAATTAAATGGATGCATTTTTTTTAATTTTATAATTTTTTTTTGTATTTAACGTCCGACTATTGTGCACACTTGGGCTAATGCAGACGATGGGATGATTTATAGTGTATGAAAATGCCAAGCCCTGGCTGGGAATCGAACCCGGGTTCTCGGGGTGAAAGCCCAGTACACTATCAACTAGGCCACCGAGGCGGCTGTGTTTAAATACAATTAACAATTTTTACAAGTAAAGCCTATAAGCATATTTATGTTTTTTGGATCACGATCGCAGAAGATAGTGCAAGTCCTGCCAAACACCACAATGTGTGTCATGTTTCCTAACCTGCTACTTAATATGATCACCGCTTATTATGTTCAAAACTTGTAATTCCCAATATGATCATAATCACTGGCAACTGTATTTTTTTTTTAAACTATAACTGTCTTTTCTAATATTTCACTGACATTCTAATTCTGTGACCCATAAATAAAAACAGAACATGGCATATTATATTTTTTTTAAATATGGATATGCTTTTTGAGTGGCAATAACTGTGATGACAAGAGTTAATGAAAAGCTTAAAGACTTCTGTTTACATTATTCAAACTATTTTTAAATTCCTGAACCCTCTGGGATATTATTATTGTGCTCTATGTGAACAAATTCCTGATTCCCCTTTTCATGTTCCCTTCATTTTCTTTATTTCCAAGAATCTGATCTTAATATCATTTTATCTTTAATAACACCACCTGTGTTTCATCAGTAAGCATGCATTTATTAGTCTAACATACCTTGCACAAAAGAAAAAAAATAAATGAATAAATAAAACACATAAGTTTTGTTTCAGTGCTTCAAAGGAAATATTTAACCAAAATTGATAAACTATTTTTTGACAAAAACATTTGTTCTTCATGACAACAACCTTTAAATTCTCAGTTACCTGGCTTCCAAAAGTTGCACAAATTAATAAATTAATTTGATTATTTATAAACGTACTTACCAACTTCCTAAAGTCTGATGTCCGACAAACGCCAACAGAATCAGTAACAACACTGCTACTTGCCACATTTCATGTGTGGATATTACTCTATCACCCAAGGGCTCCAAAACACTGGAACAGAAAACAAATACGGAACACCTTATAACAATCATTTTTGTATTTTACTGCTGTTGAAAAGTAATTTTTTTACTTAACGATTTTCGAAATACAAAGCCTGTCTAAAAAGTATTCAACCTTGAATTTTCCCAAGCACTCAGTCACTCAGGGAAAGTGAGGATGTGACAGGATACATGGGAAAAATTCAAGCAATTTAAAAAATAATGACGTAGCACCTCGTTTGAATTATTGAATAGCTCGTTATAATACCTTTCACCGATATCATAAACATCGATGTTCACCGCTTATCACATCAGCAGACTGATGATTTAGTGCTTGATTTGCATAAAATGGTAGTTGAAAATCCTAGGTCCATTACATACCGCATACTATATTATACAGTAAAGTGTTCTGTTACAGAAAAAACAAAAGCAAGTGACTAATTATTTTGGGAAAATTTAATTGAAAAATTAATGAATTTCAACTAGAAAAAGATCTGTTGGAGTAGGCAACATGGTAAGACACATACCTGGTACCTTAAAAAATTAACACCAATTCTGACCTCTAAACCACTTTTTAAGAGGTTGAAATTTTTTTTACACACACACAAAAACACTTGAGTGGGTTGACGGTAGACTCTGCTTCAAAGAACATCTCCAGTCAGCTAGTGAAAAGGCAGTGAACATAACAGGAGCCCTTTGCAGACTCATGCCGAATCTAGGAGGCCCAAGATGCCGCCAACTCCTGGCTGGGGTAGTAAGCTCAGTGCTCCTTTACAGAGTGCCGATTTGGAGCCAGGCTATGTACGCAATGTTAGTGGGGTGTACCGTGGTGCATTGTTGTGTGTCATAAATGGTTACCAAACAGTCATACGACGTTGCATGCATAGTGGCGGGTGAACCCCCAATGGAGCTGATGGCTGATGAAAGAACAAGCTCTACTGGCACAAGCGAAGTGCTGAACAGCGGTATAGTCATACAATGGCAATTAAAGAGGAGCGAAATCGGACCCTGGGTACCTGGCAGCAATGGTGGGACAAATCAACAAATGGACGATGGACACACCAACTCATACGTAACATCCAGGATTGGTGCAACAGGGATCATGGGGAGGTGGACTTCCGTCTCACTGGGCACAGTTGCTTCTGAGCTTACTTGTCCCGTTTCAGGCTGGAAACAGACTTGGCTTGTCCCATTTATCTTCCAGCAGTAGAGGAAGATGCGGAGCATGTGTTTTCCGGTGTCAGAGATTCAACGAGGACAAGATGAAGCTGCAAACATATCTGCGAGGCAGCATTAGACCGAAAAGTTTAGTTGTGATAATATAGCTTCAGAGGCCAACTGGGCTATTACAGGATTCGCTGCAGTGGCCATGAGGAAGTATATTACTGCCAGTCCAACTCTCCATGAAGTAATGCTTGGCAGCGGTTCCGTGAGGAGGGTTTACAGAAGAGGAATGCTTTTGGTGGTTTTTTTAGTGGTCAACAATATATCTTACCTTGAGTCCCACACTCTGGGAAGTGACGGTCGTCTACAAAAAAATTTTCCCATCTTTTTTGGCATCACAAACACACACACACACACACACACACACACACACACACACACACACACACACACACACACACAACACACACACAGATATAACTTATAAGACCAGTATTCCTCAAAGCACCATTCTTCGATTATTTTTTTATTATTTATGTTAACGATCTATTACTGAGTACGCCTGATGACATTATACTTTCATTTGCTGATAACACAGCAGTTATTTCCATTGATAAAACATTGCAGGTTGTACAAAATAAAATGGATAGATATCTAGATAGATTTACAGATGGTTGACCATAAATAAGCTATCGTTAAATATAGATAAGATTGTTTACAGACTTTTGGTTACTAGATGGATGGTGTTCCAGAACTTATCGAAATAAAAATTAACGGGCAATGTTTAAAAAGAGTTGAGAGCTGTAAATATGTGTTAAACAAACACATAGAATATTTAATAAATAAAACAAAATATCTCATTTTTATTTTTCGAAAATTGGCTAAATACATGCAAACTATGGATACTTTTTCAAAGTACCGCAAATTATGGTATTGTATCTTGGTGAGGTGCATACCCCACTACATTAAATATATTACAAAACGTGCAAAATCAGATATTAAAGATAATACATCTTTTACTAATTGCAAAGCGCTCAATATTGATCAGCTGTTTACTCTTGAATCAGTCAGATGTCATTACAATGTTCTTTCTAATAAATTAAAAAATGTATTAAGTATTACTAGAAATAAAAGTGTTCTGCCAAAAAGGAATCGATAAGTATATGGATAGTTACATAAAGGCAATAATAACTTTTAATAAATTGCGTAATGATTTAAAGACTTTAAAAAAATAAAAACCAAGTTAAGAAGAAAATGTAAAATGGATTAAAGAAAACAGAATTTTTATTTTAACGATGCTAGATAGATTAATGTTTATTACGTTCTATTCAGTTTTATAAGGTAACACCAGACTGCATACATGTATTACTATGTATTTTGCAATTTATCATCATTGTAATAATTTTTTCTAGTATAGTATATTATATATATATATATATATATATATATATATATATATATATATATATATATATATATTTGTGTGTATTACTTACAAAGTAACAAATCTTACAATAAATATTCTATAAATAACGCAATATGTATTGTACTTACATTATGTTGAGTCTGTCTGGTAGCTAAAACCCAACTGCAGTCCCGAGGGAGGAGGTGGTACATTAGTCCAGAGCAAGGCATCTATCAGTTACACCCTACTTTATCTGTACAGATTAAATACAGATTGACCGGTATTAATGTATTTATTTTTTAGAATTTCTCAACCAATTAGGTAAATTGTAAATACTGTACAACTATGAATTCTCTAAAAATTAGAAAAAAATCTAAGACATACAAAGTAATAATATATAGTAGAACAAAAGTAAAATAATAATATATTAAAGAAAAAATTCTTTCGCGAAATAACAAAAAACTATACATAGCTCTCTCTCTCTCTCTCTCTCTCTCTCTCTCTCTCTCTCTATATATATATATATATATATATATATATATATATATATATATATATATATATATATTTGTGAGCATGTCTTGAAGACGTGATAGAAATACATTTCCAAAAGTATTTCTCTTTATCTTAACCATTTAAAATTATGATTTTAGCGTCATAATCAACATTACAATCTACATATATCGTAGATTGGAGTGTAACATGAGTTGGAGTGCTTTGCGTGATCCAACAGGGTCTATACGCAAATAATAATAATAATTAATAAAAGTATATATTGTGTGTGTGTGTGTGTGTGTGTGTGTGTGTGTGTGTGTGTGTGTGCGTGTGTGTATGTAAGTTCTATTGTTGATTCCAACCAATTAGTTTTTAAAAAAACTAATGATTGAATTTTTCACAAGTATTTATTATAATGAAATGTGTTGGTTCAAATGTTATGCCCAAAGATGACATGTCGACCAGCATTAAGCAATTATTATTATTATTTTAAAAGTGAAAATTTGTTTATGTAGGCTTAGCACTAATTGTATGAAAGAAAAAATAGAAACTCGTGATTTCATGAATAACATGTTAAAAAAAGCATCACACCTGCCCTACACAAGTTATTATTATTCTTAAAGTGAATTTATATTGACCAGTGAGCTAATTATTTTTAGTGAATTTTTGGTTCAGTGCTAAGATTTATGTTTATAAAACTAAGGGTCATGAGTTCAAAACTTGCTTCTGGCCTTAACTTTTTTATATAATATTTACTTGTTTAAAATTAAGTACATAAATAAGTTTAATAATAAATATTAAGATTAAAGCCATTGTACTATATACTAAACCCATCTAGCACAAAATTGTTTACAGTGTTTACAACCATATTTTTCACACTGTATACAAATAAGTTCATTAATAAATATTTAAACTATTTTGTAAAATATTGAATGTCATTGTAATAAATGCCCTGCCAGGCCCAACTATCAAATTAAAGCATTACTACTTGGCTTGTTTAAAACTGATGTTTTGCATTTATATATGATGTATGTCATACATAAACCTAACCTAACCTCCACTGCCCTAAAGACGGTTCTGCATGTCGTAAGTTTGTTAAAAATTACATAAATAAAAGCTAGACTTACATAAACTGTATTCTGTGTTCATCATAAATGTTTTTAGTTGGAACTTTTTGCTTCTACGGTGGACATTTGCAATGGTATGTAGGCCGATTCACTGCTATGAAACTACTATGAAGTTATGAAATTGTAAAGTACTTAAAAACATAAGAATTTTTATAATTGCTGTTGCACATTACACTTTTCAGGAGTTATGTATGGTGAGCCTGAGAAGACGAAACAATCAATTTTTTTAAATTTATTTATTCTCTAACAAGTTAGCCAACGTTTAAGATTTAAAACTTTAAAGCACTATTATTATATCCCACTTTTACATTTATCATACAAGTTTTACGTATTGACAAACTTACCAAACAAAATGGAAAGAAATGAAAACTGTGGGAAAATAGGACTTTATTTTTAAAATATATTAACGTTTTGTGTGTGATAAATAAGGTATGTAAAATATGTATTTAAAAATGCAGGCAATAGTAATTATTCTGACAACAATTTCAAAAAAGTAAGCAAACTTAATACTAAAAATAACGGTGTAACCATTTTGAAAGGCTGTTTCTGTAATACCATTGGTTCAACAGGAAGCTTAATCATGTAGATACACCTAAACATCAGTTCTCAATAACAGAACTGCTTTTAGTTACATTCAATGCTCAATATTCAGTTACGAGGGTGGTCTGAAAAGTTTCCGACCTAACAAAGATACAAGACATTTTTTCAGAATTTTTTTTTTTATTTTTCAACATAGTCTCCTTGTACCTCTACACACTTCTCCCGTTTTTCTCTGCAAAATAATTGTTCACGAAGGTGATTGCTTCTTCATTTGACGAAAATCACTGTCCTCCGAGCGCAATTTTTAGATGAGGGAACAAAAAGAAGTCGCTTGGGGCTAGATCTGGTGAGTAAGGCGGATGGTCAAGCAGTTCAAACCGTAATTTGTGGATTTTCGCCATGGCAACCCAACGCGCGGACAGCTTTCTCATGTCTAAATGTTGATTTAATATGTGACAAACATGTTCTTTTAACATGTTCATAATGTCTGCTATCTCTCTCACTTTAATTCGGCGGTCATCTAGCACTATTTGGTGAACTTTGGCGATGTTTTCGTTGGTAGTTGCAGTTTTCGGACGTCTCAAACATTCATCGTCTCCCAAGCTCTTACGGCCATGTTTAAATTCAGCTGCCCAAAATTTCACTGTGGTAAAATGATGGTGCAGAATCCCCATACACAGAATCCAACTCATCTTTGATTTGTGTTGGCGTATTGCCTTTCAAAAACAAATATTTAATGACAGCTCGATACTCGATTTTGTCCATTTTCATAAAAATACTCACTCAAACGACTGTTAAATAACAACTGTGTGTCCAAAATGGCTGAAACTTTGGTGAGTAACAACGAGATGAACAACGAAATTTGAGTGCTGCCACCGACGAGTGCTGCTATCTTCATGTTGAGGTCGTAAACTTATCAGACCACCCTCGTACATTAAATTTTGGTAATAAGTAATTCCAATTAGGTTAAAATAAATAAATCAGACTGTACAATGTACAGATGTACACTGAGGTGCAAACTTAACTCCAAACCAATTTTTGAAATTCTGTTTTTTTATGTTTCATGGAATAAACATTAGATAAACAGTAGATATTATACATATACAACAGTAGGTATTACCATACTTTGATCAATTTATTACTAAATGACATTATTATAAGTAATGTCACATAACAGCAAGTTTACAAGAAGATTGATATCACACAGATCACAAGTAGCATATAAAATATTTGTAATTCAAACACAGCCTCCATTAATGATAGTGACAATAAAATCATATCATGTACATCAGAAATAACAGAATGAGTTTACAGAATAATTACCAATTTTACCAATTACCTTATGAAGAATTAATTCAGACCATATACAGTTACTTAGTAAAAATTAATTGTGTTCATGAGAATAAAAAACGTTTAATTTTATTTTCTGCTTGCGAATTTTTCACTTTGTCTACTGTTTGTATGAGAAACAGGTTACAAAAAAAAAGATAAAACAATTACAAAAACCATGTAAGAAATTAATTAATTGCGGTATTCTTACCTTTACTGCTTTGAGACAAAAAATCTGGTCTCAATGTTGGACGTTCAGCGTTACCCAGGGTGCACCGCGAGGAGGCGTCCAACTTCACACCCCCTGCAAAAAGCACAACAAATTTTAATTATAATGTATTCATATTTATAATGAAGTCATGGTACTTTGTTTCAATAATGTTTATAAGCCAACTGTTGTAATGGCATTATTGCATTGTCTTCCAGTATTTCACATTCAGCTGAAAAGAGCATTAATTAACTGTATATATATATATATATATATATATATATATATATATATATATATATATATATATAGATAGATAGATAGATAGATAGATAGATAGATAGATAGATAGATTAAAAAGAGTACGTGGGGCGAAATGTAAGGATGGCCCTGGCTAGGAGAAGCAGTGTGCAGACCCCTAATGACTAAAACAAACATAACCCAGAAAAAATGCTCAATAAAAATATAGAGCAATAATAATTTCTATTTAAAATGGAAAAATACATTTATTACTTATCTAGTTTTATAATTAATAATTTTATGATATTTGGAATTTTTAAATGATTTTTTTTCTGGGATGGGGATTGATCCGCCAAATAGTTTCATAGTGGCAGTCTACCATATAAACAGCAGTGGCTGTCACCTAAAAAAAATAACTTATAATTAAATACTAAAAAAATTAGGATACATTACAATATAAAATAATATAATTTTTATGCTCATTATAAAGCATTTGAAGCAAACTCATACTTACTAGAGGGCTAGATGAGTGTCATTTTTAGTGTCTTACTGAAATGTACAAGTGTGTAATGCAAGCAAAAGGTTCATGCAGGAGGAATGCATCTAGAAAGCAATAATAAAGTGCAAAGCATTAGTTTAGCATTCTTGCGTATTAAAGGTACAGTTCAAAGTTACATCAGGCAAGAAGTTAATGTGTAACAACAAAGCTATACTTACATTTCAGTAAATAAATGGAATGAAACTTCAATGACACTTGGATCCTGGATTGTACTAAGCATCAGTTGTCTACTGGATCTGGAATCAAACAATCAATAATTTCTGTAAGAACTAAAGATTAAAATATTTTTATGATTGTCGGTCATGGAACAGTTTTTTGTTAAAATACACATTACATAAAATGACATATTTTAAAAATATATATGCAATTGCAATGTGACAAATGATAATAATATAAAAAAATCATTTAATAATTTAATTACAGTAATTTTTGAACGGTCCATAAAACATTTTTAATATAACTTAAGGCAACAAATTACCAATACGCAATGGCAGGTTTTTTATGTTTTTATTTAGCATCCATTTTATGCCAAGGAATCAAGCTTATGGCAGTAACTGCCAGTCCTGAACCCATGACCTTGATGTTCACAGTTCAAGACTTAATTGTGTCTTTAACTGCGCATCTATCACCGAGCCCTTAGTACTACCTTATTGAAATTGACATGATAAATGCTGGCCTATATAAAAAATAAGTGAATACAAATGTTAATTGCCACCATGTAAGAAACGCTTGAATGGTTTTACATTTTCATTTAGTAAATTAATTCTTGATTTATGAAAACTGTTATATTTCAATAATTAAAATATGTAATGATATTTCTCAAATTCTACAAGAAAAACTCTTTAAGAGAATCTTTTACAATGTAGAAAGAAAACACATTTTAAACTAAGCCTTTATTACTCCAGTTTGGAACTTTTCAAAAAAAATGCACAATTCTTATTTAGAGAAAATTCAAATAATTTTTATGATTATTTTGCATGTGCATGTGCATGTGCGTGTGCGTGTGCGTGTGCGTGTGCGCGTGCGCGTGCGTGTGCGTGTGTGTGTGTGTGTGCGTGCGTGCGTGCGTGCGTGCGTGTGTACAGGAACAAAACTATACTTACATTACAGTAAATAAATGGCATGACTTTAATGACACTTCACTTAGATCCTGGATTGTACTAAGCAATTGTTATCTTCTGGATCTGGAATCAAACTATCATAGGTTACTTAAGAATAAATTAAAATTAAAAATGATGTTTTTACAAACAATTGTTGTTTTATTATATATATATATATATATATATATATATATATATATATATATATATATATATATAATGAAACTGGAAGACCAAGCCTTGCCCAGTTTCAGATTTTCAATAAGTAATATTTTTTTTTAAAACTAAGTTACAAATTTGCTCAAAAATAAAACCTTGACCATTGAATTTCTCATACTGAAAAACTTGCAATAGCAAAGTCTCAAGCTATTCTACACAATATAATATATGTCAGAAAAGCATAAAATTAATTTTCTCTGAAATAAGACTTCAACCAATGAATATCTCGTACTGGAGAACCCCCCCCCATTGCCACAGCATCAACAAAAACCCTACAAATCATTTTGAAAAAGAGAAAGTGGCAAGCAGGAAAATGGATTTTTCAAAAAATAAGTCTTTGACGAATAAATTTCTAGTATCAGAAAATCCCCAATGCCAAAGTTTCAATAAACTCCTTAAAGCAATATCACAGAAAAAAATGTATACACAATAATATTCATAGTTTAATATTATAGGATATTGTGCCTTTTCTTACCCATCACTATCTAGCCCTCCTCAGTTTGTAGTTCAATTTCTGAGTACGTCCTGCTGCATGGAGTTACCAGTTGAGCCATTTGTAGTTCAAAGTCTATGTAGATCCTATTTTCTTGTATTGTTGTAGTTCATAAGTGTAGTTTGTAGTTTAGTGCAGTAAAATCCAACAAATGTTCTACGGAATAAAATAAATTTAATAGCTTCCACAAACACATAACATCTTAAGACACATTAAATTTACTTACCATTAAATTTATCCAGTGCTTAATATGTCTTCTTAATTCTTTTCTTCAAAATCTTCATTAAAAAAACCAAATCAATATTTTGCATCTTTAAAACTTCAGTTATAAAATTGTTTTTTAATAAACCGACACGACGCGATACAACAAACAAACAAAACTTAAAAGTAAAAGAGCCCAAAATGCTGAAACAGACAAAAAATCATATTGCAAACAATAAATTTAATAAATAAAAATAACTACTTAAATTTTAATACACTGAAGACAAATAAATATACTTATTTTCTAACTTATTCTAAGATCCTAACAGGGACCGCGGAACTAATATTCAACCCCCCAATGCTAACACAGACATAACAGCTGGACATCACTAACCATTTGTTAGGACAATCACAAACATGCTATGCCTGGTGATGGGACCCAACAGGGAAACTAGGCGCCCCTGTTGAGCCAACTCCTGAAAAAGAAACACATGTTATTAGTCACTCACCTTCAAAAATATATTGTGATGTTGAAAGTCCATACCAAGAAATCAACTTGAAAATACATTTAAATAAACGCGCAATAAACTACCTGATTACAAATTAAATGATTGTGTTTCCAAAATTAAAATTAGCTGTATTTTAAATTGAATTATAAAAAAAACAATTTATCAACTTGCTCTATTCTTTTCTAACATTAATTCAACTTAAAAATTTTAATTTTGTTTATTTTAAAGAATTACTTTACTTCATATCATTAAAAAAAACAATGAATGCACTTTAAAATAGTTAAAATTCTACTTAAACAAAAATTAAATTTTGGCTTACTTTTCCTCATTTAATTAAAAAGAATATCTTACTTTTTTTATGAAAAATTATTATAACTTCTAAAGAAAAAAATTAAATGCCAATAAGTTTAAATAAATTTAATTCCAAAACTTTGATAAAATTCCTACTCCCCCTATCCTTAAAGACTTTATCTAGTCACAATATGATGAATCGTTGTGGTGAAGGTCGATGTGATGAAGGTCAACCTGCAATTTTATTTAAATAACGCTTATAAAACCCTCAATTTATACTTTATTGAAAAAATTAATATTTTTTTGTAATTTTAAATTGAAATAAACAGTGAATAATGAACCTTCGAAATAAACAGTGCCTATAATTTTAAATCAAAATTTCCGTGTTGAATTTAAATAATTTCTGTACATTACTTAAGAAGAATGCTACTCATAAAATTTTAACAATACAAATTTATCCTTGAAAATGTATTTTTTGTTACCCCCAATTATATCCATTTGCTTGACAAAATATCAAAATTTTGAAAGAATTTTAATAATAAAATCTGACATTTACTCTCGCATTTAAATAAATTTTGAAAAAAATGCCTGCACGCCCTTCCTTTACCCTAAAATGTTTGACCTGGTTGACGAAGACGTACTTTTTCTGAAGAGAAGACCTGAAAGACATGATATACGTAATATAGGGTTAGTGGATAAACAAATCAAGAAACATGTCAGCTGAACTTGTAAAACTTAAAAAAATAATTTACTGAATCTGATATTAAACTATATTTAAGTTGTGTTAATCTTACAGAATTAATTGGCAGTATATTAATAATGTTAATGATTTTGATATTTAATTTTGCTTAAACAATTAATTATAATTATTATTTTATAATTCAACTGTTATAATTTATTTCATTTTTTCCAGGTTTTACTAATATTTTTAATACTAAAGTTTAGATTTTATCTTTTACGACCGATTTACATTTAGACTATACATAAAGGGAAGTCTTGAACTTTATTATAATGAAAATATCATTTTCAATTTTCAGATTGGTTGAGTTTTTTTGTAGGTTCTCTTAAAGTTTTATAAATGTTTAATCATACATCAAGTTTAAATATTATTGTAAAGAGAAAATATTCTAAATTTAAATTTGATAAATGCAAAATTATGTTGTTATTATAAATAGGTATGATCAGAATATTATTACTGAATTGAGGACAAGTTTTCTTGGAATTTCCAGATATTTAAAAGTTAATAATAGCCCTATGCTATAGGCTGCAAATAACTATCATATTTTCTTATTTTTAGCTAGATTTTGTGTCACAGTTTTATAAAAAAATTAATTTTAAAATTTATTATGTGTCCCATCATTGTTCTGTTCTCCCAAATTTTGCTCATAAAGATATATTGCTAATAAAAAAAAATTAACAATAATTTCCCATAAGCAATACTACAGTTATAATGACTATTTCTTCATAAAAATATTTCTCCACTTGTCTGCTTGTAAGGTCAACTCATTACTTCGACTGTCTCATTTTATATTTTAATTATTTTTATTTTAACAATTTAATGTGTTGTGTTTGTGGTACATATTTAATATTTAGAGTCACTTAATTTAATGTTGTTAAATAAAAATATAACATGATTAGTTACATATTTTTCTGCTTATTGTTATTTTCATTTCCAATTTAGTTAAAAAAGTATTGTTTATTTATTTTATTTTTTAAAATTATTTTTTTAACTCATAGGCAACTAAAGAAACCAATGAAAAACAAATACTGAATAAGAACTCATGAACCTACCAACCATAAAGAATGAACCTGTAAACAGCGACAACAACAACCCAGGACGCCATAACACAAGAAAAACCACTGCCAAAAATGAACATTTACCGAAAACAAAACAACCCAAAAACATTCCTACAACAACGACACAACAACCCGCTAAGAGTGTAATGAAGACCCTAGAATATCGCTGACAAAAATGAACATTTACCGAAAAAAAAACAACCAAAAAACATTACTACAACAACGAAACAACCCGCTAGAGTGTAATGAAGACCCTAGAAAATCGCTGCCAAAATTGAAGAATGAACCTAACCTAACCAACAACAACCATTCAACACTAAACCTATTAACTTCATTGGACCATCAGAACAAACGAAATACCTACAACAACCTATGAGAAATAAATTTGTTATTTAAAATAATTATTTAATGTAATTTTATTTTTAATGTATTAATTATTTTATATTTTTTTTATTTAATTTATACTGTTTATACAGCCTACCGTTAACAGAATAAAAAAAAATATTAATATAGACTGTAAGGAAAAAATATTTATTTGGGTAAACTGAGACAAGCCTAATGTGCAGAGTCGTTCCAACAACCAAGACAAATAGATACAACACCAGCTAGAGGGAAAAAGTCATTAATATTTAATGCAGGTGCCAAAATTATTAAAAAATAATTAATCAATTATAAAATGTTGCACACAATATTTTAAATTTTGAAAATCAAGAACAACCACTACTAAGAACTCTGGAAGTCACCAAAAAAACTGTCCCAGTTACATACAGTACAACATTCTGACAAATGTATTTTTTTTCTTATAAATGATATTCAATAATTTGATTAACAACAACAAAATATTTATAAACTGGTACAAGTATCATTTTATGATTATTTTAATTCTTTTATGCGTTGTTGGTATTTGATTTATTTATGTATTTAATTTTAAAAAGATAAAATATAAACAATATTAGACTAATTACAATAATGTTGTGCACAATTAAAAATTAACTTTGAAATTTTTGTTAAGTTATACAATATTAGATTAGTTGTTAGATTGAAATTATCAGTTTTTTGTGGATAAACTTTGTGTGTGTGTGTGTGTGTGTGTGTGTGTGTGTGTGTGTGTATGTGTATGCACGCGCGCATGCGTGTGTGTGCGTGCACGCACGTGTGTGTGTGCATGTGCATGCGTGTGTGTGTGTGTGTGTGTGTGCATGCGCGCGTGTGTGTGTGTGCACACGCGCGTGTGTGTGTGAGTGTGTGTGTGTGTGTGTTAGGTTGAAAGTAGAAAAAAATCCAATTTTAGTGATAGCAAATAATCAGTATTAATATAAATTTAGTTTTTCAGCTATACAGTACTTCCTGAGACAGCTGAAATGTGTATTACTAATCTGAACCAAAAATAAAGCAATAACTTCAATTAATTCAATATAATTTTCTTATGCAATTAGATTTTTTTTTATTAAAACCATAAACGAAATATTTCATTAGATTTCTGATTTTATTAAGTCATATTTATAAAACTGTATTTACGAGAAAGTGGAGAAAATAATTTTTTAATAAATTATAGCAAAAATTAAAAATATTATATTT
Source organism: Callitettix versicolor (assembly GCA_022606455.1). NCBI lineage: Eukaryota > Metazoa > Arthropoda > Insecta > Hemiptera > Cercopidae > Callitettix > Callitettix versicolor. Next base: position 9,764,138 of record CM040190.1, read on the forward strand.
TATAAAACATACTGCCAAAAACACTGTCGACAAACAAAAATGCATATAAATGTATATAAAAGTAATGAAATAGAAGCTTATGGGGGGGCCTAAACCGATCATTAATTATCGGTAACGATTGTTAAATATTAAGAATACCGAAGTCGTGAAATACAAAAACCGAAAATTGAATATCATAACCGACAAATAATATTACATTATCGACGGCAGAAATGATAAACTTCCATTTCATTACAAAATAAGGACAGTTCCCAGCATACCTTTGTGTTAGTGGGAAACAGAGACTGGGAGGCACTACTTGTGTAATGTGCAAATTCTACCATGCAGTGGGCTTCTCCAGACCTGAAAATTTAAAAAATTAGTGAAGAAAACCTGCCCAGCCTCTGTGAAGCATGCAGAGAGAAACGAGCAAAGAGTATGAGGGACTCAAGGTCAGCTGACATATTGGGCACTAACTAGCACTCACCCCATTGCAACATTAAAACCTGGTACTAAAGTCTGTAGCGAAGTACTGATGGCTGAAATGATGAGTTGATCGTAGATTGATGAGTTGATTGTAGATTGATGAGTTGACTTGTAGACTGATGAGTTGACTTGTAGATTGATGAGTTGATTGTAGATTGATGAGTTGATTGTAGATTGACGAGTTGATTGTAGATTGATGAGTTGACTTGTAGATTGAGGAGTTGATTGTACAATGCTGAGTTGACTGTAGATTGATGGGTAGAATATTGACTGAAGAGTAACTGTTGACTTTTGAGTAAAAGATGTTTGACGATCCAATTTTCTGGATTGTTTAAAGTTGATTAGGCTTATCCTATAAAAAAAGTTTGAATAAGCAGTCAAGAATAAATTTACTTAAAAAAATTATATCAATATTGTTAAGGTACATTAAGACTTTTTTTCTAATTAAATACATTATTGTTTGGACAAAATATTATGAGCATATCCTGTTGCCGATTCTAACATTGTCTTTACGACTCGTTTAGGAGCAAGTTTCAAAAACATCAGTACATTGATAGCTTTTAAAAGTGGAATATGACTTGGTGGGTAATATGGCTAAGGCACTGGTCAGTCTGCTGTTGTTAGTTCTAGCCATAGTTACTGCTGTTCCTTTACCCCCTTACCATTCACATTGATCCCTTGTCTTCATTAGCCTAACTGGCATAAAGTAGGGATGTTAATATATATATATATATATATATATATATAGTAACAATGCATAATTCAAAAGCTATGAATAGGTTACTTAAAAAAGGTTATAAATACAATGTATGGTCCAAGGCAATGGCCAATGACATTCCGGAACGCTGACGTCACAGCACATAGTCTTATGTATTTTTTTAAATTATTACCTAACCAGCGGAGAATAGCAAAAATACTTACAAAAACAAATATTTCAAGAATGAAAACAATATCTATAAATACGTCAATTTCATTCCAGGAAAGTAGAATGGTTTTGTAACATCCAAAATTCAAATCTAGTAGTCAATGAAAGATAATACCAGGCATTCAAAGTGTTAATTAAAGTAGAAAATAATTAAATGATGAATTTAAGATCGAACATTGTCTTATCGAACTGAAGAACTAAAAGGTAATATCCTTAAAATTTAAAATATTGAGGACGATTGTCAACGCCCCGTGATATGTCATTAATGACAACCTACATAAAGACCTAGGCATTGAACCAGTTGCAGACGCCTCAGTGGCCTAGTGGATAGCGTACTAGGCTTTCACCCCGAGGACCCGGGTTCGATTCCCGGCGAGGGCTTGGCATTTTCATACACTATAAATCATCCCATCGTCTGCATTAGCCCAAGTGTGCACAATAGTCGGACGTTACACAAAAAAAAAAAAAAAAAAAAATTGAACCAGTTGCAGAAATAATCAAGAAGCTGTCCGTTAAGCATCATCGACGGTTAGAGCAGCATAAGAATAAAGAGATCGTACAATTTCTATGTCGGAGTGACAACCTAACAACAAGAAGGCTGAAAAGGATCAAGCCAGTAAACACATTGGGAACAGCTGTTGGGCTGCAACCCAGCAAACAGGGAAAGTGAAATTACATATGAAGATAGAATACTAGATGGGGCATACCTCAGTTGTAATAATGTAGAAAAAAAATTTAATTTTTAAAAAAAGATTTACTGTACAAAGAAAAAAATGCAAAATAAAGTTTTTGTATAATTCTATTCTTTTCTTCTTTCAAGAAATACGAGAGTAACTCAAGTCAATAAGTAAAGTGAAATTGAAAAAACCTATATGTTTATTGTGTTTACATAACTGATACATAGGTATTATTTTTCAACATAATCCTCTCCCACTTCTATGCACCTAGTCCATCTTTTAAAACCAGCACTTGAATTCCATCCTGGAACAAAGTTTTCGACTTGGTGTTCAGAAAATTTTGCATCGCTTGTATGGCCTTGCCTTCAGATCAATGATTTTCTCGCAACTGTTATTTAAATGGGCTAAAAAGATGAAAATGCTTGGAGCAAGGTTTGGATTATATAGAGAGTCCAGTAGCTTTAAACCGAGATTTTGAAGGCATATGACTGTGTTATAGCTATATGAGGTCAAACGTTATCCTGAAGCAAAATCACGCCTTTTAAAAGGTTACCACATCTTTTGGATTTGATTTTTGACTTCAATAAACACAGTAGCTGTCACTATTTATTGTTTGACCTTTACGTTTGAAGTCAACCAAAACTGGACCTTCCATATCGCAGAATATCGTCACCATAACCTTTGCAGAGTTTTGAACATTTTTTGCTTGGGAAGATGGAGGATGTTTCACACCAAACTTTGCAAATTACTCTCTAGTTCTAAATGATGGGCCCATGCCTCATAAACAGTTATTATTTGCTTAATTAAGAAATATATCTTTTTTCTTCATAACGTTCGAATTTCATCTGGAAAATTTTGAATCGATTGTCTTTGTGGATGCTGGTCAATTGACATGGAACCCAACGAGCACAGACTTTTCAAAAGTTTAAAGAATCATGGATGATTGAATATGCTGAGCCATGGTTTACATTCAACTCATTTGCGATATTATTAACTGTAATTTGTCAGTTATTGAGAATCATTTGATTAACAGCTTGAATATTGTCACTAGCCTTTTAAGTGGAAGGCCTACCCGGCCTACCATTTAATGTTTTAAATGGAGAAACATTCGGTAAATGTTTCTCGTTCATCACACAAAGAAATCCTACCACATTTAAAGCAATTGATCCATTCCATTCAAACAACTCTCCATATTGCTGCTGTATTCGACTAATAATGTCTGCTTGTTTCACATATTCTGAACTGTGGAAATATATCACTGCTCATGGTTCCTCCTTGATGCAGTCACACATAGGAGAACTCATTTTACACAGTCTTTTAAATACAATAACAATTAGCTAACAATGAAACAAATACTTTCAATAAGTAGTCAACGCTATCATACATGTTATTCGGAGCGAAATTTAAATTTCCCTTTACTTTTGACTTGCCCTCGTATATAACTATTACTCTGCCAGTACGATCATCCCAATCTAAGATAAAAACGCTTATGTTACAATAAATATAATTACATGAACACGTTACTTTTTTAAGAAATCATTATAAATTAATAAAATGTTAAAATTATTTAACACTTTAAAAGTTAGAAATCAAATATTTACAAATGTATATTACAATCTGAAAAAAGCTGGGAAATATTCAGCTAGTAAAAAAATAAAAACCTGGAACACATGCAAAAGGATATATCAAAAGACAACAGTAGGATAACAGAAAAATGAACTAACAAGAATGTATGTTATTTTTGTATAAAACAAAATAAAAATAATTATAATTTTGATGTTATATGATATACATAACTCAAGTGGTTTGAGCTTGGATAAATCCATTGGAACTCGCTTAACTTGTAGTGTAGGTGAGAGCTTCACGATCTCTTCATGTTTGTTTCATCAAACTCTTACTTCAAAATAAAATTTGTTTTAAAAACAAAATTCCAATTAATACAAAAAACTACCATAAATTTTTAGCAATAATTAATACTTTACAAACAGTGATTATAAACTTGTTCTGTTTTTTGCCCATCATTTTTTATCTATCTCGTGTAGTCATTCCACTTTCAAAAGGTATGGATTAAGATGTTGATTTTTGAAAATGAACTTATTCCAGAGTGTATCAAAAATGACGGGTGAAAAACAATACTAAAATTTGCACAAAGATATACTCACAATGAGATACATTTTAAAAACTGTTATAATTACGGGTTCCTTCGAATAATTTTTTATCGGTGGTTCATTATAAAAATTACCTTTAATCATTTGATATGTTCTACCTTACAAATATTGTGGGTGGCAACCCCAAGAATGAACACTACTGTCTTATGTAAAATGAAACGTTCCCCAAAATATATATTAATCCTTTTAAACCAAAATAATAAAAGGGGGAAGAAGTGTACGCTAAATAATCGTCTACTTACTTTTATCGCCGATTTGCCACTTCTCGGCACCGCCCAGTTGGAACAGAAAAGCCACACAGTCTTCACAGAAAAGTCACCCGGAGTAAACCGACTTTCCAGCCCCGCCGGAATCGACTGTCCACGCCCTACCTCTTCCCCATGCTTTTGTTTCAACTGCTGTTCTACATACCGTGTTGCTTATTGCAACAGGCAGTACATCAGCAGTTTCGTAATTTCGCCTATGTTTCTTTTTGTCAATAGTGTTCATTCTTTGGCTGTGACCTCATTATCATATTCAAAACCAGCAACCAAAAACTAATATTTTTTCTAAATCCTAACAATACCGGTTCTTTGTAGGACGTTGTCCTCAACGTCGAAACCAGGTTTTCTATAATCAGTTTGGGTTTACATTTGTGGATAGTCTGTGCGGGGTAGGGAAAGTGCAAGGGTTTGTTTTATTACATATATCCTAATAGCTAAGTATAATATTACTAATGTTAACCCTGAAATCCATGTGATAAGGAGTATTGGTAGGAGGGAAGTGCAGTCCATCACGTCTAACCATGTTTTCGGTAGTTCGACTGCGTTTAAGGCATCCCCTTCTATGTGGTTATGGATAAACATAGCTGGGGTAGTTAAAGTCCAGTTCTTATCCAGGATATGTGCTACTTTGAGGAACTTAGGATGGTCTTGTGATACAAATGGTTTGATTACTAGGGATGTCAGTGTGGTCCAGGAAATGGGAACAATGTGGTTTATGTTGAGGTCTAAGGATATTCTACTGTCACATGGGAACTGTTTCTCTATCAAGATAGTATCACCTTCTTGTAAGGAACAATGACAAGGAATTTTTACTTCAATTGTTCCTGGGACATCATGTTGTGAAATAGGAGTGGGTTTCGTGCCGTTGCAGACTATGTGGGTGTTGGGTGTAGGATTTGTAATGGCAAAAAGATCCCCAGTTATCTCCGTAATTATGGGGTTCTTGCCACTGGGAGTACAGTGAAAAGTGCATTGTTGTGCTATAGCATGCAGATCTCCCCCTCTCATTAATTGTACCGCGCACCCTTCAGATATCGACCCCGATATCCTGTGTCGAGGTAAGAAACATAGTCCCGTACTTCCAGGTTGACAATCATCCAGTTGCTTTCCAGATATCGTTCTGAAACTTGTCCCGTCCGTAGCAACGATTGTAGGGGTGTGCGAGAGTATGCAGGTGTGGTTCTCCCAACGTAAGGGTACTGGAAGGTAATGAAAGAGCTGCCATGTCATGGATCGATGCTGAATCGGAACTTTTACTGTTGTCAGGATGGAGTGGGGTGTAATGATGCACGACGAAATGGGTAGGTGATAGTTTGGATGGCGTGTGATGTAACGTAAGTGATTTGGTTTGAGCTTGGATAACTCCACTGCTGAAATGAACAAGCTCAGTCAGCTCATTAAAGTAATAAAATTTGTTCGAGAAAAACAAACAAAAAATCAACTAATATGATAAAAAAAGTCAGTTTTTTAAACAATTATCATTTAATACTATGAAACTGGTAATAATATTTGTTACTTATTAAAAAATGAACATATAATTAAAATTACATAAGTATAAAAATAATAAAACAACAAGAAACAAACAAAATTAAAACTTCTGTGAAATAACCAGTAAGACATGAAAAACTGATGTGAAACTTACGTTAAAGTTTGGGATCCCAATTTCGTTACACATAATAATTTTGTTGTCAGCGTTTCCTTTTTCAGTTTATACATAATGCAGTTACCTATAATGGAAATAAATATGTTAAATATCATTTAATATAACATAGAGGAGGTGTGTAATATATATATATATATATATATATATATATTACACATATATATATATATATATATATATATATATATATATATTACACATAATATATATATATCCCAGTGATCTGTATGTTCGTAGATTTTAAAAAAGTGTACGATTCCATTGATCGAAAATCTTTGTTTAATATCCTGGAAGAACATGGACTTGATCCTAAAACTCTGCGACTGATCAAACAAAACTGACAGGCACAATCTCTAAGGTGAAATGTATGAGGGAAATTTCCAAACCCTTCCTGATCACAACTGGAGTTCGCCAAGGAGATGGACTCTCGCCTCTCCTTTTCAATCTGGTGTTGGACAAAGTTATCAGGGAATGGGAGAAAGAATTAAAAATTGAAGGGCACTGGAAACCAGTTCGACTTGGAAGACCTAAGGACAACACAGAAATCGCGTGCCTAGCTTTTGCAGATGACCTGGCCATACTCACAGATAATGAAACAACAGCGATTAAACAGATAGAAGTCCTAAAGGAATGTGCAGAGAGGGTCGGTCTACAGATCTCGTTTAAAAAAAAACGAATTCTTCTGTACAAAATTAAATATTCAAGAACTAAACACAAAATATGGTAAGATAAACAGAGTCAAGCACTTCAAATATCTGGGAGAAATTCTTGAACCCACAGGTGGCGAGAAGGCTGCGCAAAAGGTTCGGCTACTGAGAATGAAGAGGGCTCTTGGTATAACGCGTGATATCTACAATAAGAGATGTATGTCGATGCACACAAAACCAGACACTACAACACAGTCATAAAACCGGAGGTATTATATGCAAGCAAGATGCTAGCACTCCACACAAAAGCTACCATGGAGGGTATTTTGAAGGAAGAATGCAAAATCTTGAGGAAGATCCTTGGTCCGAGATTAACAGAAGATGGATACAGGTTGCACTCCCGGAAGACCACAGAGAAGATATCGAACCTGGCAGCAGATATCAGAAGAAGGAGGCTTCAGTTCTATGGACACATCAGTAGACTCCCAACAACGAGACTTGCCAACAGAATCCTTAAGTATATACAAGGTGTCAAATCAACAACGTTGTGGATCGCACAAGTCAGAATAGACCTACATGACGCAGGAATAGGCTCAACAGATGTTGAAGATAGGCACGCATACAGGAGAAAGATGCTCGGTTGGAAGGTCCCAGAGAATGAAATCCCAAAGAGAGCAGGGGTAAAATGGACGGAGGAGCGGAAGAGGATCCATGGGGACAGGATGAGGGAGGTGTGGAGGATTAGAAGGAACAAGACATGAGTCGGAGTGCTTTGCGTGATCCAACAGGGTCTATGCGCAGATAATAATAATAATAATATATATATATATATATATATATATATGTATATAATAATAAAACATGTTATAATAAATATAACATTTTCCATACATAAGCAAGTTGTTATAATAAATAACAATTTTTATAAGTTAGTCTATACATACTTATTACATACTGTATTAAAAAATTTTGAAACCTTCCACCTCATTAACATACGAGGGCTATTCAGAAAGTAGATTACGTTTTTGGATAAAAAAAAAACTAAGTACAGGAAAAAAATTTTATTATATACATTTGAAAGAGGAACTAAAATACTATTTTTCGACATAATCGCCAAACAAATTTAGACATTTGTCATATCGGTGAACTAGCTTTGAAATTCCCGTGTCGTAGAATTCCGCCGCCTGTGACGCCAGCCAGTCAGTCACGCCCGTGAGGGACAGGAAAGGTGTTCTTCTGGTTGACTTCCTAGAACGTGGAGCAACCATAAACTCAGAAAGGTATTGCCAAACATTACGAAACTTAAGACGAGCTATCCAGAACAAGCGGAGAGGAAAATTGAGTGCAAAAGTGTTGTTCTTGCACGACAATGCCCGCCCTCACACAGCAAATCGAACAAAAGACATCTTGACGGCCTTCAAGTGGGAGATTTTCCCTCATCCACCCTACAGTCCGGACCTGGCACCTAGTGATTTCCACTTATTCCCGAAGATGAAGACTTGGCTTGCAACACAGCGCCGATGACGACGCAGATCTCGCGCGGGCGTGACTGACTGGCTGGCGTCACAGGCGGCGGAATTCTACGACACGGGAATTTCAAAGCTAGTTCACCGATATGACAAATGTCTAAATTTGTTTGGCGATTATGTCGAAAAATAGTATTTTAGTTCCTCTTTCAAATGTATATAATAAAATTTTTTTCCTGTACTTAGTTTTTTTTTATCCAAAAACGTAATCTACTTTCTGAATAGCCCTCGTACATAAGTTACACCAGTTAAATTAATGACGACGAGGAATCCGCGTTAATGTCAAGAATAAAACAACTGCAGTAACTGCGGCTAGAACTAATAACCTTGAATTGCACAGTTCAGAGATGCAGAGAACTGAACTTGAATAACAGCCTATTTATGGGCTTAAATATCCTCATCTGCACTATGGAATAATAGAGGGGCAAACATCAGATCTATATGGCAAACTATAGACCTACTAAATAATTGATTTTTTGTTATATCCATCGTCTGTATAGTTAAAATGTTAAAAACAAAACATTCATATAATTCTAAATTACACTTACTGTAAAATATTACTTAATAATATTTGTTATCAAGCGATGATTTTAAAAGAACAACAAATAACATACTAAGTCTCAAAAAGCAAAAACTAACAAAAATATTAAACCAGTAAAATAATAACTAGTAAAAACAAATTTAATACTCACATTTAAGTGAAGGATCCCAAATTGCTATTATTTCTCTTTTTTTTCCAATATATTCAATTTACTTATAAATGTTTTGGGAATCTTAATTTAATTTTTTTTTAATTCTTTAATTTTTATTCTTGTTAATGTTTTCTTATTAGTTCCTTTTTATTGAAGTCACCTGTAACAAAATATTATATTAAGCAAATACTTGATAGAACAGTACAAACAGGTTGAAACTTGCATAGACAAGAAATCATTTTGAAATAACAATGTCTATGACATGACCAACTTTGTCAAATCAAAACCGAACCAATTTTGGTAAATATAAATGTATTTTTTGTCCATAACCAAAAAGTAATTTTATTTTACATATTTTTCCAAACTCAGAATTAATGGTTAATTCAGATGTATTATTTCACATCAACAAAAAGTAAATTTTATTTTTTTGCATAACGTCCACACTTCATGCCAGTTGAGTTAATGAGTACAAGCAATAAGTGTTAACAGCAATGATAAAGCAATGCCAGTAACTGCGGCTAGAATTAATCACCTTAAATTGTGCAGTTCCGAGATACAGCAGCCTGAACCTGGTTAACAGCCTACTTATGGGCTTAAATATCTTTATCTGTATATAAAGGGGCAGGTTACTCTAGCTACATGCCTAATAAATAATAAATTGATTTTTTGCAATATCCATCGCCTGTATAGTTAAAATGTTTTTAAAAAATTTCATAAAATTCTAAAATACGCTTAATGTAAAATATTATTTAATAATATTTGTTATCAAACAATGATTTTAAGAGAACAACAAATCATATACTAAGTCACAAAAATCAAAAACTAACAAATATATTAAATCGGCAAAATAATTCCAGTAAAAACATAAATCTAACACATCAAAATGTAGCATTCCAAAATTGTTATTGTTCCTCTATTTTGTTCATTTCAAAATATTTAATTTACTTATGGATGTTTTGGGAATCTCTTATTTTCATATTTATTTATTTTTTAATTTGTATATTTATTAATGTTTTCTTATTAGTTTCTATTTAACAAAGTCACCTGTAACCAAATATTATATTAAGCAAATACTTCATGGAATAGTATAAACAGGTTGAAATTTTTTACCTTATGCTAGAAATCATTTTGAAATAGTAATGTCTATGACCTGATCAACTTTGTTAAATCAAAACAGAATTAATTTTGGTAAATATCAATATATTTTTTTGTCCATAACCGAAAAGTAATTTAATTTTACATGTTTTTGTCTAAACTCAGAGTTAAAGATTAATTATAATGTATTTTTTCCTTTTTGTTAACATCCATAATACTTAATGCACCGGTTAGATATACGAGGACCAACAGAGACCAATGTTAAAGCAACGGCAGTATCTGCGGCTATAACTAACAATGTTAAAGTCAAAGTGAACAGTTCAGAGATGCAGCACGCTAAACCTGTTTAACAGCCAAACATTATGTGCTCAACTATCCTCATCTGCATTATGGAATGATTTCATAGAGACAGGTTATTGCAGATTTTGGCCTACTAAAGAATAAACAGTTCTTTTTGTCACAGCCATTCCTGCCCATACAGTAACAATGTAAAAAAAATCATGTAATTTAAGGGTAATCATAAAATTGATAATATTGATAATATTCTGATAATATTTCAAACAATGATTTTAACAAATGGTATAATAATTTATAAAAATGAAAAATCAACAAAAACATTAATTCAGTAAAATAATAACCAGTAAAAACATAAATTTAACACTCACATCAAAAAGTAATATATCAACATTTTTATTATTCCTCATTTGGTTTTTGTTGTTGTTTATGCTGTGGTTTTTTTTTTCAACATGTTCAATTTACTTGCCGGTGTTTTGAAAATCTCTTATTTTATTTATTTTTTTACTTTTATTCTTGTTAATGTTTTCTTACTAGTTTCTATTTATTGAAGTCACCTGTAACAAAACATTACATTAAGCAAATACTTGATAGAACAGTACAAACAGGTTGAAACTTACACAGGCTAGAAATCGTTTTCAAATAACAATGTCTATGACATGACCAACTTTGACAAATCAAAACAGAACTAATTTTGGTTAATATCAATGTATTTTTTGTCCATAACCGAAAAGTAATTTTATTTTACATGTTTTTGTCTAAATTCAGAGTTAAAGGTTAGGTAGAATTTCTTTTTAATGTTTATAGTACTTTATGCTCCAGTTAGATAAATGAGGACCAACAGAGATGAGTGTTAACAGCAATTATAAATGAACAGCAGTATCTGCAGCTATAACTATGAGTAGCTGCACTTATAGGTTGTATTGCACTTTATACAACCTTAAAGTGAACAGTTCAGAGAGCAACAGACTGAACCTGGTTAACAGCCTATTATGTGCATAAATATCCTCATCTGCATTATGGAATAATTTTACATAGGGTAGGTTATTGCAGCTACAGAGTAACTAAATAATAAATTACACTCATTGCCTATACAGTAACAATGTTAAAAAATCATGTAATTTTAATATTAAACATAAAATTGATAATACTGATAATCTATATATATAAAAGGCAATGTCCTGACTGAGTGAATGACTGATCAACGTACAGCCCAAGCTATAAAACCTAGAGACTTGAAATTTTGAGGATACCTTCGTTTTAATATGTAAGCACGTACTAAGAAAGGATTTTGCAAAAAATTGATTTTAACTCCATTAAACTACTTACCCAGTCCAAATTTAATAATCAACGTACAGCCAATACTATTATAGCTAGAGACTTGAAATTTTCAGGGTACCTTCTTACAACACGAGATGCACTGAAAAGAAGTGAATTGAAAAACGATTTTCCAGTATGCAACCCCTAAAAAGAGGTAAACGTGAGGTACAAAAATTTTTATTGGAAAAAATATGGTTTTCATCTGACCTTCTTAAAACATAACAGTCACTCTTAAGTATAAGTAATGAAACATATTTTTCACCTTTTCCCCAAAACGCATCCCCTAAAGAGATTGAAAGAAGGTATAAAACATAAAAAAGGGGTACAATTTTATATCGAAAAAAAAAAAATTTTATCTTATATTCTAGAAATATGCTATGAAACACATATTTCAACATTTTTCTGAATTCATCCCCTTAAAGAATAAAAATGGAAAAAGAGTTATCATGGGAGAAAAAAGAGTGTTTGCATTGGAGAAAAATATTTGTTATCAAATTTTCTTAAAAGTAAACAAAATATTTTAAAACACAAATTACGATACACACAATTCAGTATTTTCCCCCGAATTCATCCCCTAAAAGGACAAAAATATAGAATAGGTATGAATGTTTGTATTGGATCAGATTTTCTTAAATTCGAATGGAACACATTTGAAGACAATAAAACAACATATTCAGGTTATAATATTTTATCATATTCACTGTAAAATAATCACGAGTTTAGATGATCACACTTTTATTAATACATTTTTTTATGTTTCTAAATTATTACATTACTGAAACAGTTTAAGTTTCGTGGGTGAAGCCGCGACGGGTAATGCTAGTATATTGATAATATTTTAAATCAAAACTAACGAAAATATCAAATTAGAAAAGTAATAACAAGTAAAAAAAGAAATTTAACACTCACATAAAAATGTAGACTTCCAAAATTGTTATTGTTCCTTTTTTTTGTGTTCAACATGTTTAATTCACTAATGGATTTTTTTTTTTTTGGAATCTCTTATTTTAATATTTGTTAACAATTTCTTATTAGTTTCTATTTAATGAAGTCACCTGCAACAAAATATTACAGTAAGTAATACTTGATAGAACAGTATAAACAGGTTGAAATTTATATAGGCTAGAAATCATTTTTAAATAATAATGTCTATGTCCTGACCAACTTTGTCAAATAAAAACAAAACTAATTTTGGTAAATATTAATGTATTTTACGTCCATAACCAAAAAGTAATTTCATTTTACATATTTTTCCGAACTCAAGATTTAAAGTTTAATTAAGTTATTTCTGTTGGGTGTCTATATCATGTCAAAAAAAAGTAAATTTTCTTTTTTTGCTAATTATGAGCCTACAGGCTTACTAAAGAATAAACTGTTCTTTTTGCCACAACCATTGCCCATACGGTTAAAATATTAAAAAGTCAAGTAATTCTAACATTAATCATAAAATTAATAATATTGATTATATTTATCAAACAATGATTTTAACAAACAACATAATAATTTACAAAAATCAAAAACTAACAAAAATATAGAACTAACAAAATAATAACCATTAAAAACATAAATTTTACAATCACATTAAAATGTAGTGTTCCAAATATGTTATTGTTCTACATGTTTTATTTATTTACGGATTTTTTCGGATGTCTCATACTTTAATAATTGTTAATGTTTTCTTATTAGTTTGTATTTAATGAATAAGTCACCTGAAACAAAATATTAGATTACAAAAATTAAGCAAATACTTGATAGAATAACATAAACATGTTGAAATTTACATAGGTTAGAAATCATTTTAAAAACGGAAAGTCTGTGTCCTGACTAACTTTGTCAATTGAAAACGGAATTAATTTTGGGAATAATCTACGTATTTTTGTCTATAACAAAAAGTAATTTCATTTCACATATTTTTGTCTCAACTCAGAGTTACAGGTTACTAAAGATGTATTATTTCTGTTGGTTGTCAAATCATGCCAACAAAAAGTAAATTTTATTTTTCTGCTTAATGTCCATACTTTATGCCAGTTAGATAAATGAGGACCAGCTATCAGTGTTAACGGTAAGTGTAAAGCAACGGCAGTAACTGCAACTCAAACCCACAATCTTTAGGTTTGCAGATTCGGAGACACAGCAGATCGACTAGCTCTGTAGCCACATCGACCACCAAGCTTTATCAAAAAGTGAAAAATTATTTATCATCAAAGCACAAATACTTTCATAAAAATATTTTAAAATTATGTAAATAAGGCAAAAACTACAACTTACATGACTGTATTCCAAGTTCTTTTTAAGCAGTGTTAATTTTAATTTGAAGATTTTTGGTTCTGCAGCGCATGATCTACAACCTCCTCATTGATTATTTTGTGTTACATAATTGTGAAGTGCCTGAAAATCGAAGACATTTTATTAAGAACTCCTATGAGACATTTTTTCTCAAAATTTAAAATATCATCAAAATTTATCAGTTTTAATTCATCTAAAAAGCAATAATCGATAAAATAGTTAACCTCAAATAATAGCGTCAAAAGTATAAGATCTCAAAATGTTTACAGTTTGTATTTTTTTTTTTTGCCTAAGATATTAAATTTACTTAAAGTTTTTGTAATCAGTTTGTATTTAGTTTCCACCAAAAATGAAAAATGAAAATAAATTTTATATTAAGTAAGTGAAAAGATCGATTGCTTACGAATCATTTTGAAATATTGCCTTGTTCATTGATACCGACTTTGTCAAATGACAAAATACTGAACTAATTTTGTCAAAAATCAAGTGGGCATATTTGGTCCACAAACGACAGATATTTTCACGTTAACACATGTGACTGTTTAAGGAAAGAAACTCTGGGATGGGGAAATGACGTCATAGCCCCCACATGAAATTTTTGGGCACACAAACTCCTTATTATGGTTAAGCCTAGAAAGGGTTTTATTTTATTTATTGGTTTGTTTTATCATCTGTTAAACATTAATTTTTATAGTAAACATATAACTAACTCTCTTAGTTTTTTTCTAACATCTAAAAAAAGTCACCTCCGGGCCCCTAATTAGGCCTGAGACCCTCAGGTGTACTTGGACTCCCATTTGTGGGGGCCATGAATGACTTTAAGGGTTGAAGCTGTTCCAAAGATAGGTTCTTCCACAAAACATTTTTTTTTTAATTTGATTTGAAAAGTAATTTTTAGACTAAAAACTTTATATTTGAAAAAAATTAATTTTCTCCGTTTGTTCAACACATGTTTAAGTAATATCAACAGTGACAACAATATGAGTATCTTACAATAGTTGCTTTACATAATAATAAGAAATAATAAAATGTTCACATTTTGTTTTTATAATATTTTTTAAAATTATTCATAATATATAATAAATAATATTAATCAGATTATTATGAATAATTCAAAAATTGTAAAATTAATGAGAAAGTTTTATTTTTTGTTATTATTATAAAAACAACCAACGTAAGGTACTTGTGACTTCATTACTGTTATTATTATTTAATAGTCACGTTTTGAAACATATCCAGTTATAGCAATATTAATTTTTAAAAAGGATGAAGCAGCAATTCTCATTGTTTTGCTCTCTTATTAGTTTTAATAACTGAAAGTTGGGTAGAAACAAAATAAATATTTAAATAACAATTTTATATTTATTTATGAAATTATTTTTTTACTATTTTTATACAACTAAAGGAGTAATGCCCTCCCCTTAAATGTTCACAATTATTTAATAATTTTTTTTTTTTTTTTTTGTAACGTCCGACTATTGTGCACACTTGGGTTAAGACGATGGGATGATTTACAGCGTATGAAAATGCCAAGCCCTTGCCGGGAATCGAACCCGGGTCCTCGGGGTGAAAGCCCAGTACGCTATCCACTAGACCACCGAGGCGGCTATTTAATAATAAGATTCTGTTTACAGAAGAACTATATATTACTAAATGTATAATGTTTCATTACAATTGCTTGGGCTCTGTCTATCGCACCTTAGCTAATAAGACGAGGAATACAGATATTATACTGCCTAAGCATAGAAAAGCAATATTTAAAAGAAATAGTTTATACACTGCTGTAAAATACTTTAATTGTTTACCCAATGAATACAAAAACCTTACAGTTTCTAACAAAACTAAAAAGACAATGTTCTGGAGTATGTTAACATAAACTGTATAACTTGCAACACAGCGATGGGTGAATTTTTTCTTTTTTTATTATTGATTTATATGAAATTGATGTATTCTAATTTAATGTTTCTATGTAGCGCTTAAACAGGTAATGATTTGAAAAGCTTCAGTTTTTAGTTTATAAGCCAGTTTTGTAAGTTTAGCTCCTGAGCACAGTGAAGATTTTCTTCACTATTTCAGGAATATGTATCTCCTCTACGGTGAGATGTATTTTGTGCTAAATAAATAAATTATTTTTTTTAAGTGAAGAGTTAGAGGTAAATTGAGATTTATTATAAATGATTAATGTCAACAAAAAGAAACATTAAGTAAATGTTAAAAATAGAAATGTTTGTCTTCCATGCATAAATATTTCCATAAGAGCACTTTAAAATTATATAAATAAGACAAAATCTTACATAAACTGTGATCCAAGTTCTTGTTAATGTTCGTTTTTATTTAAAGATGTCTGCTTCTGTAGTGCATGTTCTAATAATGGCCTACTTGCTGGTGTTTTACTCTTAGTAAACAATTGTGAAATGCCTGGGAAAAAAATTGTAAATATTTTCTTATAATTACCACAAAATACTTTCGACAAGAATGTAAGTACAATTGAAATTTGTCAATTCTAAACCATCTGCAAAAACAATTACCAGTAAAAACACAAAAATATTAACACTTACATGACAGTGCAAAATCCTAATAAAATTGTTATTGCTTCTCGTAATAAAACTGAAATTCAGTTGGATAATTAAGTTTATTCTGAATTTTTAGTAATATCTTATTATAAAAGTCTCTTCATGTTGTTTTATTCAGTTTGTAGGTTATATTTAAAGTCACATATATAAGTTTAATAAAATAAAAATTGTGTTAAATATGTGAAATAAGCAAATTACTTTTGATGGAAAAATAGGCCTACAAGCAGGTTGGTATTACTTAGGTAACAGATCATTTTGAAATAATTATATCTGTTGATTGTTGGAATCTGTGCTGTGCCATGTCAATATCGTCTTCTATTAGGCTGACATAGAAATCAAAAATCCAAAAGTTAAAGGTGATTTCTTCTTTCCTTTTCATAAGAATATTTTTAATTTTGTTTTTCTACATTTTTTACGTACTGACCCTTATTCTGACCCCAATATGGTGTGCTTAGCAAAGCCATGAATTTCAAAATTTCTAATATATTTCATTGTAAAATGCTTTTAAATTGCTACTTTTAATTCAATAGAATCATAACCAACAAAACAGACCAAGCTTCAGCTGAAAACGTTAACAATATGTTACACATGCCTTTTTATGTTCCTAAATGAAAATAATAACCTTTAAATTGTTTTAGGCATTTAACTGATTTTTTTGTTATAAATCACAAACTTAAAACTAAAACATACTGTTTATTTACATAGGAACATATTTGTTTTCAGCGTGATCAAATATATTTGTGTGATATACAGGGTATTTCTAAACTCATTTCTAAAAATTTTGAATAACAGTATGTTTTATTAAGGTCAGGATAAAAAAATATCAGACTTTTAAACATAAATTGATCATATTTAAATTTTGTAATTTTGTATTTTATATAATTTTATTGAAATATATATTTCATTGATGCAATTATTTATAAGTTTTTCATAAATGTGCAAGATATTTTTAAGAAATAAATATTTGGCCTATTAAATTTGCTTAACTATTACAAGATGAAAGATATTTTTATCAATTTTTTTTAGAAAAAACAAAAAAAATATTTTATTATAAATCAAAAACACAGTGTCTCTAAACTATGTTCAAATACTTAAGGACAGGTTAACTAATTCTTTAGGTCAAAAAAAATCATGAACAAAATTTTCAAAAAACGTTTAGTTTTCTAGATATTTGTCATTTTGTTTTGTTTTTATAAAAAAACTAACTTTGGAAATGGGAAATCTATTGAGTTCAGATTTTTGTATACACATTATATAAGTTAAGTTTAATAAGTGTTAGGAAAATAAAAACTTTATTCTATATACTTTCAAAATGGCGGGCATTTTAAATATTTAACATTGAATATTTCCAAAACTATTAACTGTACAAAATATTCACAAGAAAAGAACTTTCTTGTTTTAAATACATAGGCATATAAAATTATGTTTCCAGTTTTTGGTAAAAATGCAGTGTAGGTTGTTTTTGATTGTTCGGTAATTTTTTGCTGAATCTCTTTATCACATGACCACAAGCAATAATACAAAATATAATTCCGCAGAATGTACAGGAACTAAGATTAAAATGGAAAATAAAAGAGACCCGAATAACCTCAAAATTGCTAAAAAAACTATTAAAAAAAATTACTAAAGGATCCTAAATAACAAGATGGTTGGGTAAAAAAACTATTTAATTAAACGGACGCCATTTTAACAACTTTTTCCCTACAAGGAACAAAGTAGCACGTTTTAAGTATTAGAATGTGATAACGCGCATGATCATAAAATCGCTGTAGGAAGCGATAACGTCCATGAGCAATAAGTCGGTGTAGGAAATCTAGAATGATCCACGAAATGTAAACAGCAATATAGTTCCTTAAAAAAAAACAGTAAAATAGCAGTAATCATTAAAAAAATTCGCTCGTGAATGTGTTAATTGGATTAAAATATTAATAGAGACAAAAAAATATTCAAAAAAGTCACTATTTGAAGAAAACAACCAACACCGCGTAAACAACTTAAATATTTTAAATAGTTGCCATACAAAATTTGACACAAAAATCGAATTTGACAATTGAACGAATTCGTTTTTCGGCAATGAATAGTTTCAAAATGGCGGTCATTTCGAACTTTAAAAAAATAAAATTTTCCCTCACAGTGTTTTTAAAATCTCATACGTTAAAATCTGCTCTAAATTAGCAATTGTATACTTTTTAATTCCCTGACGGCTGACAGGGTCTTTATTGTAACCTATTTTATATGTCAACTATCGTGAACTAATAGTTAGGCAGAATGTTTTTATAGTTTTGAAAATATAGATTTTTTTAATTCGCTCAGCCGTCAGTTTTTAATGCACCAAAATCTGTTTAAATTGAACCTACACCAACGTTAATGGCAGCACGCACATGTCTCGCTGGGACTTTAATCGAAGTGTTTTTAAAACGTTTTGTAAATCTGTTTAAATTGAACCTACACCAACGTTAATGGCAGCACGCACATGTCTCGCTGGGACTTTAATCCAAGTGTTTTTAAAACGTTTTGTAAATCTGTTTAAATTGAACCTACACCAACGTTAATGGCAGCACGCACATGTCTCGCTGGGACTTTAATCCAAGTGTTTTTAAAACGTTTTGTAAATCTGTTTAAATTGAACCTACACCAACGTTAATGGCAGCACGCACATGTCTCGCTGGGACTTTAATCGAAGTGTTTTTAAAACGTTTTGTAAATCTGTTTAAATTGAACCTACACCAACGTTAATGGCAGCACGCACATGTCTCGCTGGGACTTTAATCCAAGTGTTTTTAAA
The DNA here is from genome assembly GCA_022606455.1 of Callitettix versicolor. Lineage (NCBI taxonomy): Eukaryota > Metazoa > Arthropoda > Insecta > Hemiptera > Cercopidae > Callitettix > Callitettix versicolor. Next base: position 9,783,517 of record CM040190.1, read on the forward strand.
ACGTTTTGTAAATCTGTTTAAATTGAACCTACACCAACGTTAATGGCAGCACGCACATGTCTCGCTGGGACTTTAATCCAAGTGTTTTTAAAACGTTTTGTAAATCTGTTTAAATTGAACCTACACCAACGTTAATGGCAGCACGCACATGTCTCGCTGGGACTTTAATCGAAGTGTTTTTAAAACGTTTTGTAAATCTGTTTAAATTGAACCTACACCAACGTTAATGGCAGCACGCACATGTCTCGCTGGGACTTTAATGGAAGTGTTTTTAAAACGTTTTGTAAATCTGTTTAAATTGAACTTACACCAACGTTAATGGCAGCACGCACATGTCTCGCTGGGACTTTAATCCAAGTGTTTTTAAAACGTTTTGTAAATCTGTTTAAATTGAACCTACACCAACGTTAATGGCAGCACGCACATGTCTCGCTGGGACTTTAATCGAAGTGTTTTTAAAACGTTTTGTAAATCTGTTTAAATTGAACCTACACCAACGTTAATGGCAGCACGCACATGTCTCGCTGGGACTTTAATCCAAGTGTTTTTAAAACGTTTTGTAAATCTGTTTAAATTGAACCTACACCAACGTTAATGGCAGCACGCACATGTCTCGCTGGGACTTTAATCGAAGTGTTTTTAAAACGTTTTGTAAATCTGTTTAAATTGAACCTACACCAACGTTAATGGCAGCACGCACATGTCTCGCTGGGACTTTAATCGAAGTGTTTTTAAAACGTTTTGTAAATCTGTTTAAATTGAACTTACACCAACGTTAATGGCAGCACGCACATGTCTCGCTGGGACTTTAATCCAAGTGTTTTTAAAACGTTTTGTAAATCTGTTTAAATTGAACCTACACCAACGTTAATGGCAGCACGCACATGTCTCGCTACGACTTTAATGGAAGTGTTTTTAAAACGTTTTGTAAATCTGTTTAAATTGAACTTACACCAACGTTAATGGCAGCACGCACATGTCTCGCTGGGACTTTAATCCAAGTGTTTTTAAAACGTTTTGTAAATCTGTTTAAATTGAACCTACACCAACGTTAATGGCAGCACGCACATGTCTCGCTGGGACTTTAATCGAAGTGTTTTTAAAACGTTTTGTAAATCTGTTTAAATTGAACCTACACCAACGTTAATGGCAGCACGCACATGTCTCGCTGGGACTTTAATCGAAGTGTTTTTAAAACGTTTTGTAAATCTGTTTAAATTGAACCTACACCAACGTTAATGGCAGCACGCACATGTCTCGCTGGGACTTTAATCCAAGTGTTTTTAAAACGTTTTGTAAATCTGTTTAAATTGAACTTACACCAACGTTAATGGCAGCACGCACATGTCTCGCTGGGACTTTAATCCAAGTGTTTTTAAAACGTTTTGTAAATCTGTTTAAATTGAACCTACACCAACGTTAATGGCAGCACGCACATGTCTCGCTGGGACTTTAATCGAAGTGTTTTTAAAACGTTTTGTAAATCTGTTTAAATTGAACCTACACCAACGTTAATGGCAGCACGCACATGTCTCGCTGGGACTTTAATCCAAGTGTTTTTAAAACGTTTTGTAAATCTGTTTAAATTGAACCTACACCAACGTTAATGGCAGCACGCACATGTCTCGCTGGGACTTTAATCCAAGTGTTTTTAAAACGTTTTGTAAATCTGTTTAAATTGAACCTACACCAACGTTAATGGCAGCACGCACATGTCTCGCTGGGACTTTAATCGAAGTGTTTTTAAAACGTTTTGTAAATCTGTTTAAATTGAACCTACACCAACGTTAATGGCAGCACGCACATGTCTCGCTGGGACTTTAATGGAAGTGTTTTTAAAACGTTTTGTAAATCTGTTTAAATTGAACTTACACCAACGTTAATGGCAGCACGCACATGTCTCGCTGGGACTTTAATCCAAGTGTTTTTAAAACGTTTTGTAAATCTGTTTAAATTGAACCTACACCAACGTTAATGGCAGCACGCACATGTCTCGCTGGGACTTTAATCGAAGTGTTTTTAAAACGTTTTGTAAATCTGTTTAAATTGAACCTACACCAACGTTAATGGCAGCACGCACATGTCTCGCTGGGACTTTAATCCAAGTGTTTTTAAAACGTTTTGTAAATCTGTTTAAATTGAACCTACACCAACGTTAATGGCAGCACGCACATGTCTCGCTGGGACTTTAATCCAAGTGTTTTAAAACGTTTTGTAAATCTGTTTAAATTGAACTTACACCAACGTTAATGGCAGCACGCACATGTCTCGCTGGGACTTTAATCCAAGTGTTTTTAAAACGTTTTGTAAATCTGTTTAAATTGAACCTACACCAACGTTAATGGCAGCACGCACATGTCTCGCTGGGACTTTAATCGAAGTGTTTTTAAAACGTTTTGTAAATCTGTTTAAATTGAACCTACACCAACGTTAATGGCAGCACGCACATGTCTCGCTGGGACTTTAATCCAAGTGTTTTTAAAACGTTTTGTAAATCTGTTTAAATTGAACCTACACCAACGTTAATGGCAGCACGCACATGTCTCGCTGGGACTTTAATCCAAGTGTTTTTAAAACGTTTTGTAAATCTGTTTAAATTGAACCTACACCAACGTTAATGGCAGCACGCACATGTCTCGCTGGGACTTTAATCGAAGTGTTTTTAAAACGTTTTGTAAATCTGTTTAAATTGAACCTACACCAACGTTAATGGCAGCACGCACATGTCTCGCTGGGACTTTAATCGAAGTGTTTTTAAAACGTTTTGTAAATCTGTTTAAATTGAACCTACACCAACGTTAATGGCAGCACGCACATGTCTCGCTGGGACTTTAATCCAAGTGTTTTTAAAACGTTTTGTAAATCTGTTTAAATTGAACTTACACCAACGTTAATGGCAGCACGCACATGTCTCGCTGGGACTTTAATCCAAGTGTTTTTAAAACGTTTTGTAAATCTGTTTAAATTGAACCTACACCAACGTTAATGGCAGCACGCACATGTCTCGCTGGGACTTTAATCGAAGTGTTTTTAAAACGTTTTGTAAATCTGTTTAAATTGAACCTACACCAACGTTAATGGCAGCACGCACATGTCTCGCTGGGACTTTAATCCAAGTGTTTTTAAAACGTTTTGTAAATCTGTTTAAATTGAACCTACACCAACGTTAATGGCAGCACGCACATGTCTCGCTGGGACTTTAATCCAAGTGTTTTTAAAACGTTTTGTAAATCTGTTTAAATTGAACCTACACCAACGTTAATGGCAGCACGCACATGTCTCGCTGGGACTTTAATCGAAGTGTTTTTAAAACGTTTTGTAAATCTGTTTAAATTGAACCTACACCAACGTTAATGGCAGCACGCACATGTCTCGCTGGGACTTTAATCGAAGTGTTTTTAAAACGTTTTGTAAATCTGTTTAAATTGAACCTACACCAACGTTAATGGCAGCACGCACATGTCTCGCTGGGACTTTAATCCAAGTGTTTTTAAAACGTTTTGTAAATCTGTTTAAATTGAACTTACACCAACGTTAATGGCAGCACGCACATGTCTCGCTGGGACTTTAATCCAAGTGTTTTTAAAACGTTTTGTAAATCTGTTTAAATTGAACCTACACCAACGTTAATGGCAGCACGCACATGTCTCGCTGGGACTTTAATCGAAGTGTTTTTAAAACGTTTTGTAAATCTGTTTAAATTGAACCTACACCAACGTTAATGGCAGCACGCACATGTCTCGCTGGGACTTTAATCCAAGTGTTTTTAAAACGTTTTGTAAATCTGTTTAAATTGAACCTACACCAACGTTAATGGCAGCACGCACATGTCTCGCTGGGACTTTAATCGAAGTGTTTTTAAAACGTTTTGTAAATCTGTTTAAATTGAACCTACACCAACGTTAATGGCAGCACGCACATGTCTCGCTGGGACTTCAATTATATCAAAGTTTTTTAAAACGTTTTGTAAATCTGTTTACACTATCATAATAAGCGTTTAGCCTAAGATTGTAAAAAAAACGGCATTTCAATTTTTCAAATTATCTTAAAATTACGGAAATAAATTTAGGTTCACTTCATATTTTCAATTAAATTTGAAACGCCAATTTAAACCTAGATTACGATGGTAAAATTTGGAATTACAAGAAGTTATTTTTAAAACTGCGATAACTGGCATTTTTAATCTGTCGAAACAGCCGACGTATTTTGCTGGATAACGAATTTGTTCAGGCTAATTACCAAAATCGATTTTTCGTGCCAAGTTAAAATCGCGAACGCTTAATTAAGAACTCGCAAACATATTTATAGCCTACACGATTACATTGGGCCTAATCGTTAAATATAGGCAAGGGATCCGTTTGTCGGCCCAATAACTAACCGAAAGTCGAAATATTTTTTGTAAGTAGTAGGTTAGGAATTTTCAAAGATAGTCCCCTATTTCTTGAAATATCTTGAAGGTTAAGACCGATTTCTGTAATGAAACGAATAAAATATGAAGCTTTGAAGAAAACCATAGTTTCTATATGTAGTAGAGGCCTATTAACCAAAAATATTGTTCTTAGAAAGTTGCAATAAAATTTTTGTAATACGAAACGGAGTAGCGAATTTTTGAAAATCGGTAATGCTATCAGATAGGCACAACAAAAGTTGCGTTTATGCAGGAAAACGTAATTTGTTTAACGAAAAATTAAAGTTTTACTTAAAATATTATAAAATTTGAGGGATATACGTGCCTAATCTAATACTGCTAGACGTTTTCAAAAATAAATTATATTTAACATGTCGATATATAATATTTTTTATAACAAAATGCCATATATTTAAATTATAATAAGTTAATAATTGTAAGCATTACCTTGCACTTGTACGTAGGTACGTTCAACACGGTGGCCAGCTTCTGAATAGTGTATACCAGAACATTTCCTGTCGAAACCTGCTCACCCCACTCTTTCTCAATGCTGCGCTCTGATTGGTCGCCACTTTGCACAAACAATTTTTTTCGCCAGTACCTCAATTATAACTCTAAAATAAACCAACATCAGGCTAATTATTTTCTACGGTTTCAATTTCTTATCTTGTAAGAGAATTTTCTAGAAAATATAACCGGACTGCACACAGGGATTGCTATCCCTTTGCAGATCACTATGTAGGCCTATTTTGCAATGTATCATCATTGTAATAATTTTTTCTGGTATAAATAAATAAATACTTCAGTACACAGCACAGGTTTATATTCTACGTATAAAATGTATTTAAATAAATTTATATTTAAAATATGTTTAATAAATTTTCTAACCTACGAGTATAAATTTTTTGACGATCTCTCAAAATGTGTTTTAATGATCGGTGCACATTTCATGGTTATACGGTCTCCGAAATTTGCGTTATATCAGTTCTCCTTCTACCTGAAGAAATGGTACAAAACATCGCACAAACTTTCACACATTCATTTTTAACGATCTCTCAAAATGTGTTTTAATGATCGGTGCACATTTCATGGATATACGGTCTCCGAAATTTGCGTTATATCAGTTCTCCTTCTACCTGAAGAAATGGTACAAAACATCGCACAAACTTTCACACATTCATTTTTAACGATCTCTCAAAATGTGTTTTAATGATCGGTGCACATTTCATGGTTATACGGTCTCCGAAATTTGCGTTGTATCAGTTCTCCTTCTACCTGAAGAAATGGTACAAAACATCGCACAAACTTTCACACATTCATTTTTAACGATCTCTCAAAATGTGTTTTAATGATCGGTGCACATTTCATGGTTATACGGTCTCCGAAATTTGCGTTATATCAGTTCTCCTTCTACCTGAAGAAATGGTACAAAACATCGCACAAACTTTCACACATTCATTTTTAACGATCTCTCAAAATGTGTTTTAAAGGTCATGGTCGGTGCACATTTCATAGGTATACTGTCTCCAAAATTTACGTTATACCAGTTCTCCTTCTACTTGAAGAAATAGTATAAAACATCGCACAAACTTTCACACATTCATTTTTAACGATCTCTGAAAATGTGTTTTAAGGATCGGTTTACATTTCATTGGCATACGGTCACCGAAATTTGCGTTATACTAGTTCTCCTTTTACCTGAAGAAATGGTACAAAACAAAACATCACACAAACTTTCACACTTTCCTTTTTACGATCTCTCAAAATGTGTTTTAACGATCGGTGCACATTTCATGGGTTTACTTTTCCAAAATGTGCATTATACCAGTTCTTTTTTTGCCTGAAGAAATATTATGCATTACTCAAGTCAATGCAACGAATCTGGAAAAAAATTACTGTTCCCAAAGTAATCAGAAAAAATAAACATAATGTTTTTCAAATTTCCTTTACCGATTTGAGTAAAACATTTTAACATAACCTGATAAACCGATTTTGAGAAATTAGACCGGATCTTTTACTTTTCAGGACATCCAATTTTTGTGTATAACGTTCGTTTGGATAACACGCTAAACAATTTAGCGAAATTTGAACCAAATCTTTATAACCAGTTTTGAGAAATTACTTTTTTCACCTATTCTGTAGTTAAACATGTTTGTATAAAGTACTATTTTCCCCGCATATTTAGTCTTGATCATGAAACTGTTAAAATTTATCAGTTTCTGTAAAACGCAGCTCACCTTCATTTCAATGTGGCATAGGTAGGGGAAGATCATAGAAGGATATACAGTCTTGAAATCTTTTTTGGTCATGCCAATAAGCAGATTCTGCCAGATTGGAGACTTTGTTGAGAAGGTTAACTAAAGCACGTTTCCATACCTTAGGAAGAATGCCTATTTTCTAATAAGTTGCACAGTTTAGTGAAAATCGGTAAAGTTACCAAAATGGTGCCCAATAGGATACAGTCATCACCAACAGCATTACTAACAATAGCCCTGACAACATCCGAGCTCCTAGACCAAAGAGAAATTGAAACCACTATCCAAATTTAGAACCTTATGTTATGGTTTAAAAATTGTTAACACATTGATAGTTTATACTAACAGGAGCCACAAAGTAACAATTCAAATCATCCTACAAGAAAGAAATAGGCTTTGGACTTAGCACCTTGCCAATACCCAACCATCTAACACAACAACATAATTCTGATGAAGATTTAGTAAAATTAAAGGATATGTGATATCTTAATTTTAATTAAAAAATATTCCCATAAATTGTTTTACTCTATTTCTAAAGCCAGGTGACCACCAAAGCGGAGCGGAGTTGTCTGAGCGGAGCATACTATGCATTCAAAACCCAACAGATTGCTTTTATAAGTACAGCCACTGAAAGCGAAACGGAGCTGAGCAGGTTTAAGGGGCATCGCCTGGATCCACTTCAAATTACATTTTTTTCCAATTTGCAGTAACACATATCACGACTATTCAACAGCTGGTAAATTTGATCTGCGATGCAAGGCACTGGACGCCTAGTAATTTGCTTTTAAACTAGTTTAGTGTTATAATAATTCTTGGTTGTGTTGAAGAATAACTTTCATGTAAAATAATTAAGTTACTGAACTGAAATAGCCAAAGGACTTATTTTGTATACTGAATGCAATGTTTACAATTATGTAGGCCAAATAGTTAAATTTTACAGAGATGAGTTGCTCTATATTAAGTACCTTATATTACGTAACCAAGTAATCAATAACTGTTTATTTTCAGTAGTAATGTTTTGTTAAATAATTACCATTAATTGCAAAGCACGAATACATTGGAAGTTTGATTTCATATCATAGGCTACATAATACTTAGGGTATTTTTATTACAACTTGCGTAAGCTTATACATATTAACACTGCTTAAAAACATTGAAATATCTTTTTATAGGCTAAAACAAAATCATATGGAAAGTAAAAAACAGTACCCCTAAAACTGTCATAGGCTAATCGAACCAAAAACAAAGCAATACCTGTTTATTTTCAGTAGTAATGTTTTGATAAATAATTGCCATTTGCAAAGCACGAATACATTGGAAGTTTGATTTCATATCATAGGCTACATAATACTTAGGGTATTTTTATTACAACTTGCGTAAGCTTATACATATTAACTCTGCTTAAAAACATTGAAATATCTTTTTATAGGCTAAAATAAAATCATATGGAAAGTAAAAAACAGTACCCCTAAAACTGTCATAGGCTAATCGAACCAAAAACAGGCAATACCTACATCTAATTTAACCTAGGCTGTTCATAATTTACTCACTTCATATTACATTGGTATAGGCTATATAAATAGATAACTAATTTATTACTTGTTAAATTTAAGTAACAAGTGATAATAGCCTTTGAGTGCTTTTCCTCTTAGGAATTCTACTACTTATTAATTTGAAAAAAGAAACAATATATAAAGCCTATATTGTTAAGTAAAAAAAAAGCAATTTAATTGCTAGTTAATAGTGGACAATGTTAAAATTTAATTTATTAAAGTTTTATTTATCTACACTATCTCTCACCAATAATTACACTGAACATAATGAAATGTGTTCAAAGTAGCCTACACATTACTGTAGCTTTATACATTACAACCAATAAGATTTGCATATTTTAATACCAGTTACCTACCTTAAAAACAGCCTGGACATAAAAATAGATAGCTGAATGAATTCTGTTTTTCACAGGAAAAGAACTCAAATTATGATAAAATCTTAAAACTCTGTAAGTTAACACCGCAAGGGACTCAAAATAATAAGATTTTAACCAAAATTTCGAAAGTTCTTTGAACAAAATCGATTATTTTTTTGAAAAGAAAATTCAGCTACTCAGAAATGACACCATGATAACATGCTAACTCAGTTATGAAAAATTTAATCTAGGATTCAGTTAGAAGTACAGAAAATGCTTCCTAGATTTGTTTTAATTATAAATCAACTTTTTATGTTTCATACATGTACCTATAACACTTAATTATAAAAAAAATTTTTGTTTGTTTTTACCTATGAAGTACACAAATAAATTTAATTATTCATTTTCCCAAAATGAAAATTTAAATATTGTCTAAATTTTTACCACAACACATTTCATATACTTTGATACATAAGAATAGATACATATACAAGACTTAGTTCAAAAATGAAAAACAATATTTTTTTGTTTTTATTATTAATAATATTAAAGTTGTATAGTAAAAAATAAACAACTATATTTTATAATATGTTTGAATTTATTGTGTAATACTGTAACGTCTATGTGATATATTGTAATACTGTTTATATTATTATAATTTATGAACAAAAAAAACCGAAAGAACTTATATCTCTTTAAATACAGTACCAGTAGTAATACTGGATTTTGATTGGTCAATTACTTGGCCAGTTTTCCTAGAGGGAAACAGAAAGTCTTTTAGGGAAATACTATACTGAAGTGTTAACAGGAAAACAATTATTTTATTAGCAAGTTAATTTTACAATATTTTAAAGTAATTGTATTACCAATGGTACTTATTGTACCAATAGTACGCATGGTGTAATTTGAGAAGGTTAACAAACATGGTTAAGATATTTGTTAACAAACATGGTTTCAAAGAACGTATATATTGTATACCTAACCTATAAATAGTATTATTGCAAATTGAATATTAGATACTACAGTTATTTCTTATTGGAAAAGAATTATTTCATCACGAATTTAATTAATGCCGTGATTTTTGTTATTTAATCCACAGAAATTAATATTTTTTTTCCGATGTTTTTAAATACTCGTACTTCGTTTACCTGGTGATTTAGTTCAGTCTTTTGCTCATAGATGGCTGCTTAAATTCAATTCTTATCAACATTGTACTACAGTACTGTATGTAGTTAACTTTTAAATAACTCTAATCTCACTTATAAACGATACTTGGAAACAAATACATACTTTTAATAGAACGTTTTCAATGCTTAGCCAATTTTGTTATTTACTTAAAGTGTTTGAAAAATATTTATTATAGTGGCCTTTTCTGTTGACTAGGTTAAGTTCGTAGTTTTTTAATTTAGTTACTATAATTTTACTTTGTTAGAACTTAAGTTAAATGGAATTTCATTTAATATAACTGTTGTTTTATTTTATTCAGTCTGTTGCTGTACACATTCACTACGTAACACTTCGACTTAGCATTCTTCACGAACTAAAACTAGACATGAAATGAGTGAAACGGGAGACAGGAAGAGTGCCCGAGGGCAGTGGGGGACATGAGGAGGGAAGAGGGGGTGACCCAGTGTCCGTGCCCTTTTACAAATTATGTACGAGTAGACTACAACCACTCGACCAATGCCATAACACAGTTTAGGGATGGGCGATTCTGCTATTTTTATAAAATATCAACGAACAGTTTGTTGAAAAAAAACAACTGTTTTTAAAAACAGTTGGAAAAAACAGGTTTAGAAAACTGGAACTCGAAGTTCTATTAGCAGCTAAAACATAAGCACAAACGTTCAGTTTTCTAAGACTACTTTTTCATTCCCATTACCACCATGTCCTTAACTGTTTTTGGGTGTAAGCATTTAGAAAAAAATAATCCTTATAAGTGTAGTAATAATTAAATTACATTCTCAAAACATAATAATTATGTAAGCCATTTATGTACAAAATGCAATGAATTTCTAATAGAAGCATTCTTTTTTTTTACTTAAAAATTAAATAGCCTTTGCAACAATTTATAATATTTTTAGTTGAATAAAAAATATTGATGATTGATAATAAATATAAAAAACACGTATAAATAAAATTAGTTTAGAAAAAGTTCTAAAATAACCTAAAATTATTCAAGATATACACAAGAGTAGATATTGTGAATTTTAAAAAGTGCACACATCCAATAAATAATTAAAAACTATGCACTTAATTCTAAAAACATAAAAAAAAGTAAAAGAAAACTTTCAAAATTGTCCACTAAATATTTTTAAATTTCTAAACACAAAGTAAACTACGGAGAAAAACTAATATAAAACACAATTATACAGTTTTTACAGTTTAAAAAATGTTTGAACAACAAATTTTACATTTAAAACTTTCAAATAACTCGCAACAAAATAGAGATAAACGTTGGCAACGCCCCAACAGTTCTTACTTCACTACAAGCAACAAGCAACAAGAAACTTTGAAATAAAGGGAAAAAGCATAAAAGCAGGTTGAAGAAAAGCAGCAGGAAAAAAGTTTTAGCGCTTGCGTCAACGTTCGAATAGAACATGGGTGGTGAGGAAGTCCCAACAGCTGTTCCTTGTTTAACCAATCACGAACCAGTCCAAATCAAACTGCTTTTTTCCGTTTGGAAAAGCAGTTTGTTTGTCGTATATAGAAAAGCAGTTTTTTTTAACAGTTTGGTGTTTTCTTACCCACCTCTACAAATAATGTACGAGTACACTACAACCACTCGACCGATGCCATACTACAGTTACAGTTTACAATAGCAATGGCCTTACTACTACACACTTCCGAACATAAATGTATTTAGTATATCTGAATAATACGTTGTAACCAGTGTTAGTCTTTTTTGTAAATACTGTAATTTCATATTTTTAATTTCCCTAAAAACGTTTCATTCAGTACATTTTGTTTAGAGGATAACATTATTTGTCCCATCCTGACTCTAAGAACACGTTTTATGTGGTCGTTGAAAAATTAAATGTACGTGTCCACATATTTTGTCCGACTTTTGTTAATGTAAAATTTGGTAAACAAATTAATTTATAAATGAACTGATAAGTTCATTACTCAGCCAAATCCGGACAACAGTTTCAAAATGGCGGTCGTTCCAAATCTTTAAAAAAAATCGTAACATTTTATTTTACACGTTTTTTGAAAATACAAATCTACCGTCATAATCAAAATTAAATTCTAAATTAATTTAATTATAAATTAGTGTTTCTATTGCACTGGAAATACAAGAATGGGGACGGTGACCGCTGTCAAAGTAGTTTTAGAAATTTTAATGGAACTTAAACATTTAAGTAGGCTCTACTTGTTATGGAGAAATTAGATTTCAAAAAAAGTGTAAGGTAAATCTGATGAGGATTTTTAAAGATTTTTGATAGCAGCCATTTTGAAATTTATTAACAGATTTTTCAGGGTAAAAATTTTTTGAATCTAGTACCAAAACCGATTTTTGTGCCAAGTTTAAATCAAATTAGACCAAAAAAAAAAATGGGAAAATGAACATTCTAAAACACACACACACACACACACACACACACACACACACGCGCGCGCGCGCACACACACGCACGCACGCACGCACACACACACACACACACACACACACACACACACACACACACACACACACACACACACAGATATAACTTATAAGACCAGTATCCCTGATATATCCCTGACGGATATATATATATATAAGTAAAGGTCATAAAAGTAGGCCTTACAATACAATATCTTTGGATATAAAAATATAAATGGACATTTTGTTTCTAAGCTATACGTATTTTGACCCGCATGTGATGTAGTCCTGGGAAAGAATTGTGTTTATGTGTAGCGGCTCGCCATTTCCAGGAAAAACAAACATCCTGCCTGGTTGGAAGTCTGGTAGCATCCTGTCCACTTCAAGGTTATTAAGAACTCTTCCCCTTTCTCCCGTAAAGCTTTGTACGAAATGTAACGTTCACACCAGGCATTATTTTAGAGAAAATGTAAGAATTATTTTACTGTAGGCTTAGGTTTATTGACTACTAGAAAAACTCTGCCGGCTCCGCGGGCCAACCCCTCATTCTTGAATGCAACACCGATATTTTTTTTAGATTCATTAGTCATCTATAAACCTTGATATCTACCTACGAACCGAAAATATATTTACGAAACGACATCGAACCAAAATTTTTAACCAAAGTTGAAGGGCCATTTCTTTTCACTCTTTATATTTTTCTTTAATAGTCCTTGGAACGTTTTTTTTTTTTTTTGTATATATAAAAATCCGTACATTTTGTTTGGGTACATCTTAAAGTATGGACTGTATAGCCGATTTTGAAAAAATCCAGTTCTTGACAAAAATAAACTTCAACAGATTTCTTTTAGAAAGACATTAAAATGGTGCAGGATAACAAACCAATGCTAAGTGCGAAGTTTCATTAAAATCTGTCAATCTGTTTAAAATTGATTATTTATTTCTGAACTGTATTAAGTGGTTTTTGAGCGGTCTTATCAGTTCTCAGTTCAATTTCAGTTTCCGTTCTCGTTTCATTTCAGTTTGTTTTTACACGATCAGTTTAATGTATAAAAAACATCTGTATTATTATAAATAAACATAGGCCTAATCGTAACATAGAGCTGTCTTGGCGTGATGGAAGCAAATTTTCTAAAGTATTTTTGTACCTTATTCTTTTTTTTTAATTCTGATTTCACTATCGTAATCAGCACTGAAATCATCAATTGAATATACCCTTATTGGAATAACCCTTATGAGAGATATGTGAGCGCTCGCTGTTGATAGCATCTTGCGGCGGAGTGTTCAACTGCAGTTATACTGATAATAGTAATGTATATTTGCTCGAATGTCTCCAATAGCTTTCAAATTGTTTGGGAAATTTGAAAATGAATTCTGACCGCCGTCAAATTCAATATCGTAATTTCAATAGCTTTCAAAAATACTAATTCGTGATTATTTTTAAACGCCGATTAACAATGGCGAAGTGAGATTTTTTCAAAAGAAAAAAAAGTTACGAATTTTTGAAATGGTGCATATACAATTTTTAAGAATTCCCATCGAAAATGAGCTAATGAAGCTGCCATCTTGGTAAGACCCAGACTAGGGACCTTGAAATGAGCGCCGATCCTGTAGGCCTAAGTTAATTTCTGCATTGGAAATAAACGCACTAAAAGTACAGCCACCATATATATATATATATATATATATATATATATATATATATATATATATATATATATATATTATTATTATTATTATTATTTGCGTATAGACCCTGTTGGATCACGCAAAGCACTCCGACTCATGTCTTGTTCCTTCTAATCCTCCACACCTCCCTCATCCTCTCCCCATGGATCCTTTTCCGCTCCTCCGTCCATTTTACCCCTGCTCTCTTTGGGATTTCATTACACACACACACACACACACATATATATATATATATATATATATATATATATATATATATATATATATATTAAGGCGAAAAGCACATTGAGCTATTATCGCCTCCCTAAATGTAAGTGTGAGTGTAAAGTGTTAAAGTCGTAAGTATAATGTTGTAAGTGTGAGGGTACCGCGAGGGACGCCTAAATCCTCTCAATAGATGCAGCTAGTCTGCACCCCCTATTATAAAAAGCGTGCTCTATATCACCTGCTAAAGTCCAAGTAACTGAACTATCCGCCGCTACGAACGTTGCAAACTGTTAGAAAATGTCTAACAAGAAGTGGATACAATCGAACAAATATACAGTACTATTATCAGTTAAACTGTAGTTGAACACTCCGCCGCAAGATGCTATCAGCAGCAAGCGCTCACATGTCTCTCTTAAGGGTTATTCCAATACGCTTATATTCAATGTGTTAGCATGCTCACGTTCTAAATTTTGATTCGATTTAATTTAATTGGCAGAAAAATCGATTTTGTTATTACCTTGGACAAGCCAGTTGCAACTTTGGACAAACAGTTTCAAAATGGCGGCAATTTAAATCTTTTAAATTAGTAACATTTTTGCCTTCAGTACTTCTAAGTTTTCAAAATGTATGGGAATTAAGAAATTTAATTTTATTTTGGTCAGGGTTCACTTTCGCATTTGTAAATGTAATTAAATAATTTTTTAATGTTAATGCAGATTTTAATGATGCTTTATGATGGTGAAATCATAACTGCAAAAAAAGGATAAGATAAAAAAATTACTTTTGGAAATTCGCTTCCATCACGCTAGCGAGATAGTTGCGTGCCGCAATTATTTCTTTTCCATAGAGTTCAGACTGTACATTTCACGTCCAAGCTTACTGTAGCCTCCGGATTGCGTACGAAGTAAGGACGTGAAGGCATTTAATCACATGCTACTCTAATTTGTAGCCTACTATTGGTTACTATGGTAACACAATTAAATACTTTTTAGCCAATTTTCATTGGACAAATGAAATATTGGTCGGTGATTTCTTGATAAGACTCGGGACTGTGATCTCATTTTTGAGAGCTCTATATATATATATATATATATATATATATATATATATATATATATATATATATATGTATATATGTATTGTTTGATACAATTGTTTCTAGAAGAATCACTGTTTCGACATTTCGTCAAAATCCTATATGGCGACTTCAATAGACAGGAATTCTCGCTACAATTCTCAAGTCGAACCTTCTGTTCGAACCAACCTGACTTCTGCTTCAGTCTTGTAGCGAGAATTACGTCGAAAATGGACGCAAGATACGACTTTGGCGAAACGTCAAAACAGTGTTTCTTCTAGAACAATTACTCGAGTCTAACGAGTGTACACGTGTTTGTTTTAAATGTGACACATTTTTCCTCCGTGATAGAATACACACACACTCACACACGCGCACACAAGCCCGCGCGCGCGCACACACACACACACACACACACACACATATATATATATATATATATATATATATATATATATATTTTTTTTTTTTTTTTTTTTTTTTTTGGAGTTGAACGTCCAACTATTGTGCACACTTGTGCTAATGCAGACGACACACGCACACACACAAACACATATATATATATATAATTATTATTATCTGCGTATAGACCCTGTTGGATCACGCAAAGCACTCCGACTCATTTCTTGCTCCTTTTAATCCTCCACACCTCCCTCATCCTGTCCCCATTGATCCTCTGCTGTTCCTCCGTCCATTTTACCCCTGCTCTCTTTGGGATTTCATTCTCTGGGACCTTCCAACCGAGCATCTTTCTCCTGTATGAGTTCCTGTCTTCAACGTCTGTTGAGTCTATTTCTGCGTCATGTAGGTCTATTCTGACTTGTGTGATCCACGACGTTGTTGATTTGACTCCTTGTATATACTTTAGGATTCTGTTGGCAAGTCTCGTTGTTGGGAGTCTATTGATGTGTCCATAGAACCGAAGCCTCCTTCTTCTGATATCTGCTGCCAGGTTCGATATCTTCTCTGTGGTCTTCCGGGAGTGCAACCTGTATCCATCTTCTGTTAATCTCGGACCAAGGATCTTCCTCAAGATTTTGCGTTCTTCCTTCAAAATACCCTCCATGGTAGCTTTTGTGTGGAGTGCTAGCATCTCGCTTGCATATAATACCTCCGGTTTTATGACTGTGTTGTAGTGTCTGATTTTTGTGTGCGTCGACATACATCTCTTATTGTAGATATCATGCGTTATACCAAGAGCCCTCTTCATTCTCAGTAGCCGAACCTTTTGCGCAGCCTTCTCGCCACCTGTGGGTTCAAGAATTTCTCCCAGATATTTGAAGTGCTTGACTCTGTTTATCTTACCATATTTTGTGTTTAGTTCTTGAATATTTAATTTTGAACAGAAGAATTAGGTTTTTTTAAACGAGATCTGTAGACCGACCCTCTCTCCACATTCCTTTAGGACTTCTATCTGTTTAATCGCTGTTGTTTCATTATCTGTGAGTATGGCTAGGTCATCTGCAAAAGTTAGGTACGCGATTTCTGTGTTGTCCTTAGGTCTTCCAAGTCGAACCTATATATATATATATATGCTCGAATGACCGAGTGGCTAAAGCATCGGTCAGTCTGCTGCGTCACTGAATGACGCACCTAAAGGTCCTTAGTTCGAGCTGCAGTTGCTTTCCCTTACCGTTAACACTGATACCTCGTCCTCATTAGTTTAACTGGCATTATGTACGTTAAGTAATAACAATAAAAAAAAATAAATAAATAAATATATATATGTGTGTGTGTGTGTGTGTGTGTGTGTGTGTGTGTGTGTGCGCGCGTAAGCACGTTCGCAGTTGTTTTCCCGATTTAATTCAAACTTTGCACAAAAACCGATTATCGTTGTCAACCATTAAAATTCATTCAACAGTTTTAAATTCCCGGCCATTTCAAATCTTTCAAATTCATAAGGTCATTGTTACGAAAATTCATAATTCATAATTTTTGTTGCCAGTCCAATTTCACTATCGTAATTAGCGTCAAAGACTGCACGATTTTTAATTTTCAAAATCAATAGAAATTAAAAAATTTAATTTGACGGATGTCAATTAAATATTCGAATTTCCAATGCAATTTTATAGTTTAAAATGCTAATATATGCAGATTTTAATGCTGATTATCACGGTGAAATCAGAATTTTAAAAGAGTGAGATAAAAATACTTTCGGGAATTTGCTTCTGTCACGTCAGCGAGACAGCTGCGTGCGGCGATGATCTTTACTAGTAACATGAAATATTTCAAAAACAAAAATAAATCGTCTTTACATCGAGTGAAGCGGGTTTGCCTCGTGAAGCTGGCAGGGTTTTCCGTAGTAACAAATAAGTCTAAACCTGCAACAAAATACTTTCACATTTTCTCTAAAGTAATGTCTGGAGTGAACGTTATATGTTAGTGCTTCTGGGGGAGGGGTGAGTTCTTAGAAACCTTGAAACGAATGGACAGGATGCGTCCCAGACTTTCAACAGGACGGGAAGTGTGTTTCCCGGAAGTTCGAAAAACATTGCAGCTTACATATAGAGATGATACTATCTGTGAAATATTGTTATATGTGAAAACTGATACTGCTACTTTTCAAGGATATGTGTAATAGCTTAGAGATTTATTAACTTAGAGAATCGTTTTTCCTTCGACGGTAATGTGTTATAAATTAGAGATCGACCTGTGTAATAAGATAGAGGTTCCGTACTGTGTATTAACTTAGAGACTACAGTTCCGTCAAGTGTGTTGCACCGTGTGTATATGTTGCCGACGCTGCTGCTTGCAGGCGCTTCAGTATCTTTACAGTTCACAGTTGAATATCTTGTCAATACTATGGTCAACAACATATCTAAATGTTTATTTTTGACAATTATCTGTATAGAAAAATAGAAATATTGGTGTTTTACCGAAAAAAAAACATAAGTTTACATGAATTCATTAATTTAGGGCTGTTTTCTTAATTCAATTCGGATATGGTTTGAATAAAGCAGCCTTCAAACAATATTTTTATATTATTATTACTATTACTACTACATATGTAAATTAGTATACATTTATAGCTTTGCACATAAGCCTTTAAGAACAAAACCTATCCAAATGAACTTTATACTTTAATATATCTTTCTTTAACTAAGCGAATTTTACTTGTTAGATTAAAGATACTGAAGCGCCTGCAAGCAGCGGCGTCGGCAACATATACACACGGTGCAACACACTTGACAGAACTGTAGTATCTAAGTTAATACACAGTACGGAACCTCTATCTTATTACACAAGTCGATCTCTAACTTATAACACGATACTGTTGAAGGAAAAACGAATCTCTAAGTTAATCTATCTCTAAGCTATTACACCTTCCCCTTTTCAGTATATGTTAATTTAAACTACTAATAATGAAGTTTTGCCCGTATGCACATATGTACGTTTGTGCACTTTGAAGTGCTTGTACTGAGTTTGAGAACGGGGTTAATCAATTAGATATCTTACGTTGGTTCTCTCTTCTCTGCAACAGAAAGATTTCGACTCTAAAATTTATCGAAATTTGGTTGAGAAATGGTTGTGACTCTTAACTGGACTTGCTTTTAGGCCGGGGTAATAACTTGGAGATTTATTAACATCGAAGTTCGCATTTCCTTCTACAGAACCGTGTTATAAGTTAGAAATCGACCTTTGTAATAAGATAGAGGTTCCGTACTGTGTATTAACATAGAGACTACAGTGCCGTCAAGAGTGTTGCACCGTGTGTATATGTTGCCGACGCTGCTGCTTGCAGGCGCTTCAGTATCTTTGATCTAACAAGTAGAACTAGCTTACTTAAAGAGAGAGATATTATTAAAATATAAAGTTGATTTTGATAGATTTTGTTCTTAAAGGCTTGTATGTCCAATGCCTTTTTTATTACAAAAACCGCTTTTTCAGAATTGCAATAATTTTCAAAATTTGGTCATAGTAAAATTGTTGTATGATGTAACTCAAATTTTCATTTTATTTGGGAACATTGCGCCTGCAAGCAGCAGCGTCGGCAACATATGCACACGGTGCAACACACTTGACGGCACTGTATTTTTTTCGTTTTTTTTGTGTTTAACGTCCGATTATTGTGCACACTTGGGCTAATGCAGACGATGGGATGATTTAGACCGTATGAAAACGCCAAGCCCTGGTCGGGAATCGAACCCGGGTCCTCGGGGTGAAAGCCCAGTACGCTATCAACTAGGCAACCGAGGACTAATGAGGACGAGGGATCAGCGCTAACGATAAGGGTAAAGCAATTGGAATAACTGCACTATATATAAAAAATTAGAGACAGGTATATTCAGAAGAGGGGAAGTTATGTAAATAGAACAGTTTTACAATAGTTTTAAAAATAAGGAATCTAAAAAAAATAAGTTTTTTTGTCTAAAATTGAGTGAACTTTTACACTTATTATATATGCGTTTTAAGTCTCAAAACCCCGCAGGGCGTACAGACTAGCTACACCTATTGAGAGGATTTAGACGTCCCTCGCGGTACCCAAGTCTAACACACACTTACACTTACAATACTACACGTATGACTTTAACACTTTACACTCACACTTACATTTAGCGAAGCCGCCTCGGTGGCTTAGTGGATAGCGTACTAGGCTTTCACCCCGAGGACCCGGGTTCGATTCCCGGCGAGGGCTTGGCATTTTCATACGCTATAAATCATCCCATCGTCTGCATTAGCCCAAGTGTGCACAATAGTCAAAAGTTAAACATCAAAAAAAAAAAAAAAAAAGGCGATAATAGCCTCAATGTGCTTATTGTAGTTTCAAAGCTTATAATGCTACTAAATACAGATTTTATTGCTGATTATTATAATGTAATCACAATTTCATCACAAAACAAAATATTTCAAATAACATTTTCTGGCATCGTATCATAACGTTTGTAATAACAATATCTCAGCCAATGATTACGCTAATTTATTAATTTTATATTTCTTTATTAACCATGGTCGGGCATGCTATTAAAAAGGTAGCCTCAGATATGCAGAAAAATTGAGGCAATCATACCGTTGACGTAATGGAAGCTAGAAAAACCATCACAATTATTTTACGTGTTTTTGATACGTACAAATTGTCTAGTCCGTAAGTGTAGTTTGGAAAAGTTTTAGCAGATTTTTTTATACGGAGTTACGTAAATTCATACATAAGCAAATATTCAAATTGTCTATGAAATTTGTCCATCATTCGGTTATCTTCTAAATTAATGATTTTTTTTCAAACCATAAACAATGTAATGTAAGAAGCATTAAATGGAAAATGTATTTTCAGTTGTGGATTTTGAACTTTGAAGTTTAAGGGGTTGTAGCATTTGCAGTGCTACCTATTAGCAACTAAAAAGTAATAAGTATCTTTGTTCAAATACGGTTGCAAAAAATTGAAACGTATAAACATTACCTTCGCTGTACTACAAATTTTTGAAAATTAATTTCAATGCCACAATCAGCATTAAAATCCGTAAAAACGTTGACAATTTTCAAAATTCTTAGAAATTAACAAAATGAGTTCGACAGCGGTCAGGGATGTACTATCCGTATGTTTTCACATTTTTTGTCTTAGCTCAAAATTTTGTATTAAACCTGCCTATTGTATTGTTGGGAGAGTCAGAACTTCAACGCTCTGTCCCTCGATAACCGAGTAACTCTTTACTGGATTCCGGGGCATAAAAGAGTTGAGGGTAAATGAGGAGGCAGACCGACTGGCTGGACTGGGATCTGCATCCGAGTTCATCGTACCTGAGCCAGTTTTAGGGATCTCTCTGTCATTGCCCAGATGTGCTACTAATAGGTGGATTAATAAGCAACACCAGCAAGATGAGTATTCCCATAGTAAGAGCCTCTTAAGCACGGTTCCTTTTGGAGGAATCACAGGAGCAGCAGATGCCCTGGGCGGGGCACAACTCAGGAGGATCATGGGCATTACAGGGCACTGTGGTCTGAGGTTGCACATGAACAGGATAGGTATGTACCATAAAGAAACCGTGTGTAGGTTGTGCAGGAAAGAGGAGGAGACTGCAGGACACATAATCCTTGATTGTGAAGCTCTTGCTGATAGAGGTTTTTGGTTTCCAGAACCAGAGGGTTCTTCAGCAGAATGAGCTAGTCAGTGGATTGTTTGAACTTACTAAAGGCATCAATATGCTGAACTACTATTCAAGAGGTTTAGTTGCACAATAGGTCTGTTGATCGCAGTGCCTGGGGTTGTAGGCACTAGATCCCTTTCTCTAGTTTGAATCTAACCTAAACCTGTCCATCACAAGCTCATCTTTACACCAGCTGTTATAGCCATGCACAGTATTTAACTATTGCATTTACAATTCAACACATTTTACAATTAGCGTTCCCATTATAGAAACTATTTAATTCATTACCACGGACATATTGAAACTGGCATGACACAGGAAATAAGCACCGATCTGGACGTGTGGAGAAAAGTCAATTTAAAGTAAAAAAAATAATTCGAGAATGCAAGAAACACAAGATGGTCATGGTTCACTTTCCGTTTCATTCCAGCTTATTATCTGTTTAAATACCTGTTAAATTAAAATTTTATTATAACAGTACTGAGAGATACAATCTTTAAAAATATTTACATATAAGTAAGGAATTAATTTTAAGGACCAACCTATGTAAAGGAATTTATGCCTCCTGTAGGTCCTTCATATTTTGTATTATATTGTATAATTTTTTAATACATACATCAAAAAGTACCTTTAAGTACTTTATATTAAAAACTAAGTGTTTTTCTTTGTTATAGGTTAAGAATATTAATGAATTAAATATAACATATACAGATAAACACAATAACATGTATATACAAACTCTTGATAACATGTACAGATAAGCAAAAAGATCACTTCCTCCATAGCAAAATCCAACATTCATTCTACCAGTTAAAACAGTTCGTGCACATATAAACAACAGTCAAAGACAATTAAAAATTTGCAATTTGACATTGGAAATCGAGATCCAGACAACCAGACTGCATTTTCATTGACACCTTCTGAAGTGATACGCTCAACTGCTGATAACAGAAGCAAAATGTGCTCCAGTAGATCAGCGAGAAGGAACAGAACAGCTTTATTAATTAAAATACTAATAACCAATATATCGAGACAAAAACATCGATGAATAAACATCGGCATGACACCATCAATGTCAACACATCGATGTTTTTACAGTAAAACATAGATGTTTTCTTACCAACCTTACATTGAAGTAAACAAACTGAATAAAGGAATAATCACAAACTGCAGGCATACATTATTAAGGTTTTTCATTAGTGTTTTATTTCATATATTGTTTAAATTTATATGAATCAAAGGGTTGGTGTCCAAGATGGTTCAGGCACTGATCAGTCTGGCATATCTGAACTTGCGCACCTTAAAATAGTACATTCAAGTCTGGAGTTACTGCCAAACCTTTTAAGCTGATCCTCATTACTATACATCCTCATTACTATAAATGGCATAAATTATAAACATTAAAAAAATTGAAATGCTTCAACACGAGAATAATTACACATTATATATTTAAATGTTCTTTCTAGTGTGTTTTTTCATGTGTCGTTTAAGGTTACATGCTTGAACACAAGAATAACCACATATTGAACATTTACAAGGTTTTTCTCCAGAGTGCAATACCATATGTCGTTTAAGGTTACCTTTCTGACAACAAGTATAACCGCATACTGCACATTCGTAAGGTTTTTCTCTAATGTGTACATTCATGACGTGTCGTTTAACTGCAACTGAATTAATACCGGAATAATTACATACTGTACATTTATAGTTCTTCTCTCCGGTGTGCGATTTCATGTGTTGTTTGAGTGTACTTGATTGTATACAACAATAACTACAAACAGAACATTTAAAAGGTTTTTCTCCCGTGTGTAATTTCATGTGTTGTTTATGCCTACTTGATTGATAACATGTATAATCACAAACAGTACATGTGTACAGTTTTTCAAAACTGTGTAATTTCACGTGCCGTTTAAGTTCTTCGGATTCAGTACAGTAATAATCACATTTTGAACATTTGAAAGGTTTTTCTCCAGCATGTAGTTTCATGTGTCTTTTAAGCAGTCCTGAATAAATACAAGTATAACCACACACTGTACACTTATAACGGACTTTTCCACTGTGTACTGTCATGTGTCGTTTCAGTGAACCAACATGAATAAAAGCACAATCACATTCTGCACATTTATATATTTTTTTCCTACCATGTGTTTGTTTTTTATTTTTAATTGTGTGCGACTGTGATTCAGGTGTAACCGTATCTCCAGTATTTCTGTTTATATTATGGTCTCTATGTTTTGATGGTGAAATTTCATGGTTTGTGCAATGTTTCTTTTTAGCGCACACGCTTTCAGATTCCGCAGCAGGTTCTTGGAAAGTTGAATGACTACTCTCAGCAGAACTTAAAAGTTTTTTCGAAGTACAGTTGTAATTGTGTTGAGATGTATCTCTTGAATTACTACCAACATGAGTAAGTTCCTGATGATGATTTAACAAAGGGTTTTTACTCCAGATGTTTGTGATAGGATCTTGCGCATCTAAACATAAATTAAAATATATGTCATAACTGTGTTCAGTATAATGATCTGCCTTCCCTAGCTTTGTCAATTGTACTTTTGTTGACGCGTTTCGGAGAACCTCCATCTTCAAAAACTATATCTATACTGGTCACCAATATTATGGCCCGTCCTACTTATAATTTTCTATCTCTACCTCGTACCCCTTCTCTATTCAACACGTGTACATAAAACATGACGTGCTCGCTTCTGATTGGCTCTTCAAAATCATAAGTTTTCGCTCGCTTATGATTGGCTCCTTTCAAACTTTCTCTTCAACGGTCGTCCATCCTGTTAATTTTTGAAAAAAAATTAGGTTTTTAAACTTAATATCTGCTTGCAACAATATCTGTTCATTTATTATGTTTTCTCCCTTTAATTTAGATTTAAAAATTTCCAAATTCTCTAAAATGTTCATACGTCTTCCTTTTTCTGCCATATGTATTACCTTTATTGAGTTTTCTATTTCTCGAGGTATGTGTCCCTCTTTTATTAAATGTGACGCAAAATTTGAATCATTTTTGCCGTATTTAAATGATCTAACATGTTCTTTAAACCTAGTTCTAAATTTTCGTCCCATGTAGACTGCCTCGAATCCACACTGTATTCTGTATACCCCATTCTAACTATATATATTTAAGATATAGTATATTTAGTATAGATAGTATATTTATATATATAGTATATTTAGGGATAAAGAAAGAATGGGGTATACAGAATACAGTGGATGCGAGGCGGTCTACATAAGACAAACCGGACGAAAATTTACAACTAGGTTTAAAGAACATGTAAGATCATTCAAATACGGAAAAATGATTCAAATTTTGCATCACATTTAATAAAAGATGGACACATACCTTGAGAAATAGAAAACTCAATGAAGGTACTACATATGGCAGATAAAGGAATACGTATGAACATTTTAGAGAACTTGGAAATTTTTAAATCTAAATTAAAGGGAGAAAACATAATAAATGAACAGATATCGTCGCAAGCAGATATTATGTTTATAAATCTAAAGATTTTCAAAAATTAACAGGAGGGACCCACGTTGAAGAGAAAGTTTGAAAGGAGCCAATCAGAAGCGAGCACTTCAGGTTTAATGTACACGTGTTGAATAGAGGAGAGGTACGAGGTGGAGATAGAAAATTATAAATAGGACGGGCCATAATATTGGTGACCAGTATATAGTTTTTGAAGATGGAGGTTCTCCGAAACGCGTCAACGAAAGTAGAATTAACAAAGCTAGGGAAGACAGATCATTATACTGAACACAGTGATAATAATCCTAGCAGAAAAGAAGAATATAAAAAGAATATGTCATAACATTGATCAAAAGTTTTGCTTTATCATAGGTTTTGTTAACTTCAAAACATGTTCATATAAGTACACTTGGCTATTGGAGTCAGTACAATCAAATACATCAGTAATTAGATTAAATTTATATAATAAAATTTATTCCAACTGTCACATCTGATAATAACACAAAAATATAACACTTATAAGAAATATATGTTACGTTTAGAAATAATTTCAACATAGCAATATAAGCATATCACTGTATATTTTAGTTTGTACATTAATATATATTATATCCAATTATAATTTATTTACATAAAAATGTGTCACTTTAATGGTTTAAGTTGTTCTTTGATTATTATGTATCAAGTGTTAATGCATATGGCAGGTAGAATTCTTTCACTTTGTCCAAATTTGAATGAACTATTAAAATAAATATAAAAAATAATCTTAATAGAAATTAATAGATCTGTTCATGTCAAAAAGACTTGCACCAATTTGAGGCCTGACATCAAACTGTGATAACATATATCATTTGGCTCAAAATATAAACAGGAAAGTTTATAATATTTACGATATTTTTGCGTGCATCCGGACTTATGCAATGATGCAATGATGGCATATTACCTTGAACTTAATCGAAACTCATATTCATATCAAGGAAGTGGTCAAGTAGCTAGAGAGCGGATTAGTGAAGGATGACAATTTCTTATGAAATAAAACTCAAAACTATTGAAAAAAGTATTTTTAATAATCAATTAACGTAATGATAATAAGACACTGCAATAAACGTACACTTAAGAACAGATACCTATTACAATCAATGTAGTTACCAGAGTTAAATGTAGAAGTAAGTAAAAATCTTATCAAATTCGCTAAAAAATTTATCTACAAGGTGTGGTTAGAAAATAACGGGACTGAATTTTTAAAACTTTTTATTTAACATCGTTTATATTGGAAACCTTATCACCTTCAATACACACCACTCCATACAAATGAAGCAATGTTGCATATCATCTTCTGATATGGTCATCATCATTTCCGTCATTTTTTTCTTCACTGCTTCTACAGACTCAAAACATGCTCCTTTCAACGCGCTCTTGACATCAGGAAAAAAACACATGCAGCAAGGTCAGGTAAGTAGGGTAGATGCTCTACAGGAATTCGATACATTGCCAAAATGCACGTCTTGATCGACAGTGCTTTGTGCGCCAGTGAATTGTCTTGATGATCCATGAACGATTTTTTCACATCAGGTCTGTTTCCTCACACACATTCACGAAGAGTAGTCAAAACTTCTTTGTAGTAAATTTGGTTGATAGTTTCGTTTTCAGGTAGCCATTCGATGTAAACGATCCCTTGGATGTCAAAAAACACAATCATTATGACTTTGAATTTCGACAAGTCAGAACAGATGGTCATTCGAGCTACCTTTTGATCAGCAGTGAGGTTTTTCAGTACCAACTTTGAACGCACTTTGTTCATGTTTAAGTTGTCATGTAAAATTTGTTGAAGTTTCTTTGTTAATGTACATTAACTCACTAACTGCTCTTATGCTGAAACGATGACTTTCTCGAATAATCTTACCGACTTTTCATCAGTTTTGCTGATCGTGGCAGACCTGAAGGCATCAATCTGCTGAACTACTATTCAAGAAGTTTAGTTGCACAATAGGTCTGTTGATCGCAGTGCCTAAAGTTGTAGGCTATTATCTCTTTCTCTAACTTGAATCTAACCTAAACCTGTCCATCACAAGCTCATCTTTGCATCAGCTGTTATAGCCATGCACAGTATTTAACTATTGCA
The DNA here is from genome assembly GCA_022606455.1 of Callitettix versicolor. Taxonomy (NCBI): domain Eukaryota; kingdom Metazoa; phylum Arthropoda; class Insecta; order Hemiptera; family Cercopidae; genus Callitettix; species Callitettix versicolor. The sequence goes on from CM040190.1 coordinate 9,810,323, forward strand.
TTGACGATTCAACACACTTTGAAATTAGCGTTCCCAATATAGAAACTATTTAATTAATTACCACAGATATATTGAAACTGACATGACACAGGAAATAAACACCGATCCGGATGTGTAGAGAAAAATCAATTTAAAGTAAAAGAATTAATTTGAGAATGCAAGAAACGCAAGATGATCAGGGTTCGTTTTACATTTCATTCCAGTTTATTATCTGTTTAAATATGATTGTGGATCATCTGTAATGTCCTCTCTCCTCTGTTTAAATCTTTTAACCCACTCAAAAACCCACTGTTATTCATGATAAATACTCGTCACCATACACTTCCGACAAATTTAATATTTCTGTGGTGGATTTTCCAAGTTTAATCCACACTAGCATTAAGCATTTTTCCGACGCAGGGCAAATACACTGTACTGTTCTAATGACTGCTGTGAGCGAACTAGATATTGCACAAACATCAAAATAGCGCAGTTGGTAGAGGGTACATTTAGGGTCAACGTCCTACCATTGTCAACTGTGCGGAATAAATATCATGGGCGTACGAAAATCAGTCCGGTTATTTTCTAGCCACACCTCGTGCAACATTCTTTTCAATCGTCTCACATTTAATTAATTCATGATTTTTAGTTCAAGACTACAAAAAAATTATGAGAGATATTTAAAAGGTCGAAGCACTAGGTGAAAATTTGGACTTTTGCTTAAATTCTATTGCCATTTGATCTGCCAAGCGTGAAAGCTGCCAATCTTGGTAAATGTTAAAATTAAATGTATTTTTAAGCATTAAAATTCTCGTAATTCTGTAATTGTTATCAATACCAAGCTAATTCTTTCATAGACTGATTATAAATTGAATTCAACATCGTGGTATCACACGTCAGAATATCTTGAAAATATTTTTTTTTTAACTGGAAAAAATTAATGATGACTCAAATAATAATGCAAATTTTTATAAATGTATACCATTGATAGATTTTAAACTGAACTGTATACCAAATAAAAGAGTTAGATGTAGGAAAATGGTATAGATATACGCACAGACAAACTACAGTGAGAACGTTTCATAATCTAAATTAATATAATATAATCTTTCACTCTGAACTGACTGTGCAGGGAAGTGTACACGTGCTACTATAATCTCATTTATGAATAAATATCCTTGGTAAACATAGTGGTATGGTTAAAAATTTAATTTTTCACAAAAACATGGTTTTTAGTTAAAAATATAAACCATTGTCTTTTTACTGATAAATATTTATTACCGTACATATAAATCTTCGATATTGTTTTTTCTTTTAATTTTACAGAAGGTAAGTTCAAGGTTTAGTTAATTGAACATGTGAATAATTACATACTTATACATTTAAAAGTTTTATCTTCAATATAAGATTTCATGTCATATTAAAGTGTACTTGACTGAATTAAAGAATAAAGAATATTCACATACTAAATATCCAAAAGCTTTTTCCCCAGTATGAGACCATGGATAAGGACAACAATAATCACAAACAGTACATTTAAAAGGTTTTTCTCCATTGTGTAATAATAATATGTGTTCTTTAAGGCTACTTAGTGCTATATAACAATAAGAACTTGTACATTTATACAATTTTTCTCCAATATGCAATTACATGCGTCGTTTAAGGAAACCTGATTGAGCAGAACAATAATCGCTTACTGTACACTTATAAGGTTTATCCCCAGTGTGCTTATGATCTTTAAGTCTATTGAAATAAATACAAGAATAATCACACACTATACACTTGAAAGGTTTTTCTCCAGTGTGCACTTTTATGTGTTGTTTAAGTGTAAATGTATTAGAACAAGCATAATTACATACTGTATACTTATAAGGTTTTTGCCTTTATGCAGTCTCAAGTGTTGTTTAAGTGAATGTGAAATAACACACAAATTATCAAATCATGTGCAATTATAACTTTTGTCTCCGGTAGGTTTTCCTTGACATTTAGTACATTCTGGAAAAACTGAATATATATATATATATATATATATATATATTGAAGTATAGTTGTAAATTAATGACATATTGTTAATTGTGTTGCAGTGTTTTTCTTGAATATGAATAAATAGATTCTTGGTGGGGATTTAATCGAGGATGTCATTTTTTTACTGCAGATATAATACATCTAACAACAAATTAAAGTATATGCCATATTTTAGGAAACTACTCCCATACTAGCTAAGTTTTTTCAAAACGTTTAAAATCGAGCCACTGATTTGGTTTTAAAATCGGTATTACTAAATATTCATGCATATAGTCATCTTAGATTATAACTTCAATGTATGTAAGTAATGTATTTTTTTTTGTGTGTTTAACGTCCGACTATTGTGCACACTTGGGCTAATGCAGACGATAGAATGATTTTTAGCGTATAAAAATGCCAAGCCCTGGTCGGGAATCAAACCCGGGTCCTCGGGGTGAAAGCCTAGTACGCTATCAACTAGGCCACCGAGACGGCCGTAAATAATGTAAACCTCAGCAAGAAACGTAAGATTGTGATAAAACCATTATTTTTATTTGATTAATCTTGAAATTAATATACGAGACAACATATTTTTGTTAGTACATTAAAGATTGTTGTTGGCTTAAAATACTGCTATAACACCACCTTTTAAAAAGTGTTATAATAAACAGTTTTCTTAATATTCTAAAAAATTTATAAAGATTCTAAAGTACACAGTTATTAAATTTGAACATTTTTTGTACATTATAATTCATGGGTTATGTTTATTGACTACTCATTTTAATGTGCTATTATTGTAAGAGTACAAGAACAATATAGAAATAAATGGAGTCGAATTCTGTATTATCCAAAATGTTCTAAAGATATGCTTCCGTTTATTTGATTGAACAGAAAATAATAACAATGACATATTGTACATTTCTGTTCCTTTCACTATGCATTCTCTTCTACAGTTTGATTGAACAAGCAATGACATATTGTACATTTCTGTTCCTTTCACTATGTATTCTCTTCTGCAGTTTGATTGAGCAAGTAATGACATATTGTACATTTCTGTTCCTTTCACTATGCATTCTCTTCTGCAGTTTGATTGAGCAAGTAATGACATATTGTACATCTTTTCCTTCACCATGCATTCTATTGTGCAATTACAATTTACTTTAACGAACAACAAAATAATACTTCTTCTTTATTTGTTTCACCCAACTTTGGGGTAGACTAAATCAATCACTTTTTAATGTTCTGTGCCTTCTTCGTAGCCCAGTATTGTTTCATTCATTGTGATCTTGCTTTTCTTTCTTCGTCAGAGATTTGGATCGTTCGCTTGGATTTGACTTTGCCTTGGAATTGTTGCTTCTTGTCCTTGGTTATTGTTTTGGCTGTTCTGTCCATGAGCGTAGTGTCAGTGATCTGCAGTTCTGTTATGTCTTTCTCCGTTTCTCTAAACCAAAGTGGTTTGGCTCTTCTACTGTGAAAGTAGTCAAATATTTTTTTGGTTAGTCTATTTTTGTCCATTCGGAGGATGTGCCCATAAAAATCAATTCTCCTTTTTCTTATTGTGTCTGATAGTGTTTCAGTTTTTTGGTAAAGAGTTTAATTACTGATGTGGAGTAATTGGTTGTTACGGAATTTGGGGTCTAAGATTTTTCATAATATCTTCCTTTCTTTGATCCCTTTCAAGTGGGCCCTGGATTGTGAGAGATAATGTTTCAGCTGCATATAAGGCTTCTGGTTTAATTACCGTATGATAATGCCTTATCTTTGTATTCCAGGAGAGGGACTTAATTGTTGTATGTGTCCTTGGTAAGTTGGAAGGCTAATTCAACTTTATTTCTCCTAGATTCCATAGCTTTTTTCTCTAGGGCGTTCCAGCTGATCCATTCCCCAAGATATTTGAATTCTTTGACTATCTCAATGTACTGTTCTCCCACTTGAAGCTTTTTTGGTGGTTTTTGTATGTTGTCAATATTTTAGTCTTTTCAAATGAAACTTAGAGACCCATTTTTAACACTAGCTTCTGGAGTTCAAGAGTCTGTTCCTTAGCTTCTTCCAATGTCTCAGCTAGTAAGGCCATGTCATCCGCAAAAGCCAAACAATTTACCTTAATGCCTTTGTTCTTAGTTCCTAGTCTGATTCCACTATGCGTATTCATGTTCCACTCTCTAACTACTTTTTCTAGAGCACAATTAAATAACAATGGAGAGAGTCCATCTCCTTGTCGGACTCCTGTTTTAATTTCAAAAGGGGTGGAAAGTTCTCCCATGAATTGAATTTTGGAGAATGTATTAGTTAATGTTTCCCTAATAAGATTTGTGGTTTTGTTATCAAGATCTAGTTCTTTCAGAACCAAGATTAAGGATTCCCTATCTATAGAGTCGTATGCTTTTTGAACAAAATAATACATAGTAGTATGTTTTTTTTTTTTGTGTTTAACATCCGACTATTGTGCACACTTAGGCTAATGCAGACAATGAGATGATTTATAGCGTATGAAAATGCCAAGCCCTGGTCGGGAATCGAACCCGGGTCCTCGGGGTGAAAGCCCAGTACGCTATCAACTAGGCCATCGAGGCGGAACGTAATGTACATTTCTGTTTTTCTTTTCACTCTGTAGATACAGTTTGTTTCATTGAACAATAAAATAATGACATATTATACATCTCTTCTTCTTTCACTGTGCATTCTATTGTGCAATTACAATTTATTTGAATGCACAACAAAATAATACATTTCAGTACAACATAATGCATATTTCTGTTTTTCCTTTCACTCAGTAGATACAGTTTATTTATTATTATTATTTTTTTGATTGAACAACACAATAATTACATCTCTCCTTTCACTGTGCAACAGTTGTATTATGGTCAATCGACAGTATACACTCTCACAATATGAATTCACAACTAAGATGCAAGGTTCTTATAGTGAAATATTTTTTTCTTATAATTTTTATTTTGTATCTAAACCTTACGAACGTTACATGTTTTATTATCACATGGAAAAATGGAATAACCAAATAATTTCCTTTTTAATGCTTTACGTTTGATTTGATTAAACAATAAATACAAACTCTTTGTTTAAAACTGTCTTATGTGTATTGTTTCATGCTTTCCTACCTGATTCAACACAGCCATAGGCCTTATGATATACTGATCACCTTTAAGGTTACTGTCCGATATTCAGTTTAAGTATTTTTTTTTACAAAGAAAAGATATTCACATATTGTAAGTTTATACAATTTTTATCCAGTGTGCAGCTTGGTGTGTATTTTAAGTTCATCTAATTTAGGAGAAGAATAATCACATATTGTACATTTATAAAGTTTATCTCCGGTGTGCGATTTCATATGTAATTTAAGTACATCGGATCTAGAAGAAGAATAATTGCATTTTGAACATTTATAAGGTTTTTCTCCAGTATGCAATTTCATGTGTTTTTTAACTGAATCTGATCTGGGAGAAGAATAATCACATATTGTACATTTATAAGGTTTTTCTCCAGTGTGCAATTTCATATGTTTTTTAAGTGTATCCAATCTGGGAGAAGAATAATCACATATTGTACATTTATAAGGTTTTTCTCCACTGTGCAACTTCATGTGTTTTTTAAGTGTATCCGACCTGGGCGAAGAATAATCACATATAGTACATTTATAAGGTTTTTCTCCAGTGTGCAATTTCATATGTTTTTTAAGACTACCTAGTTTAACTGAAGAGTAATCACATTCTGTACATTTAAAAGGTTTTTTTCCAGTCTGCACCGGTTTTTCATTTTTGATTGTACTAGATGGCTGTACAGTGTTGCTACAGACTACGTCTTCAACCTTATTCTCATCGGTTATCCTGTCAATACACTTTAGTCCTGAATTATCAAGTTTTGTGCAAAGGTTCTGTTTAGTACAAACACTGTTTAGTTCTGTGGAATGCGGAATATTTGAACAAATACTATCAGTAATATTTGGATTTTTCTTTGAAATATTGTGATGAGGTGTTTCTCTTGAATTAGAACTCATATGAGTAAGTTCCACGTGATTTAACATACGATTCTTATTCCAGATGCGTGAACTAGGATGTTGCAAATCTAAAAATAAAGTACTTTAGGTTAACTTTTCTTCTTATATATAGTAGTACATTTAAAAAAAATTACATTTCAAAAACATATAAAATTTTATTGATATTATTTGAAAATAGACATATCAAGCACAGACCTGTCTTTATTAATCATCACGTGGTCCCATACGGGAATACAACTAAATATCTTGGCATGCTTGTCATTAGATGGCACAACCTACATTAGATGCCAAACTTAGGTAAAAGCCACATAAGAAAAAAATAGAGGAGTTAAAACTAAATAGAGGAGTTAGAAAAATGTATTGGTTATTGGGTCATTGTTCTTCCCTATCAGTGTACAAGCTGTTGCTGTATCAACAAGTCCTTAAACCAGTATGACTTACGGCATTCAACTTTGGGGTTGTGCCGGTCAAAGTAACAGAGATTTTATTCAAAGATTTCAAAATAGGGTGCTTCGGGGTATCGTTGATGCTCCTTGGTACATCCAAAATGACAACTTGCATAAAGACGTAGCAGTTTCAATTATCCACAGTGAACTTAGAAAATTTGCTCAAAGTCACAAACAAAGACATCAGCACGTTAATGTCGAGGCCCTTCAGCTACTCAACGATGGCACGGTTAGAAGATTGAAAAGAGTAAAACCATTTGAACTGTGTAGTTTTTAAGTCTCACTATTTAAGAGGCTATTAGTTCTGAACTAGGTTACTGTCAGTGGATGGAACTTAGTATAACTTTTATGTATTAATTTAGGTCCAAAACAAATGGCTTATTGGTGTTGCACTAAATTGCTATACAAAAAATATATATATTATTTGGTCAGTATGACAAAATGTGTTTTGAAAGAATTTTTTATAGATTTTAATACAGCACATGTAAAGTTTATAATAATTGTGGCACACAGCTGATTTGCTGACACAAAGAGAGCAAATTTCTAACATTTTTTTTTATCTTACTCTTTATAAAATCCTGATTTTACCACAATAACCAGAAGTAAAAATATTTAATATTGCATTGATACATTATTTTAATTACTATAATTTTGCACTTGAATACCGAGTATTTAGTAAAACAGTATTAAAAAAAAAAAAAAATTGAAGACAATTGCAGTAGCCTATATATTCTAAAATATAGTACGAAAAAGTCACACAATTATTATAGACTGCTAATTATCAGGGCCCAAATGTTGATGCCGCTAAAAAATGAGAAATGTGCACGCTTACAATACACTAAAAAATGACAATAAATGGCCTAAAAATGAAGGAAATGCATTAAAAATTAAAAAAAAATGGTCTAGAAGTGTAAAAAGTGATTTTTAAAAATAATATATAAACTAACTTAAAATGCAAACCGAACTGAATGTAATGTTCTCAATTTCATGTAGTCAGCTTTATACTGCACTACAAATGTCATTCTTAGGTAGTCAAACATGAAAGATCTGCGGTTATCAGCCAACAAGTTTTTATATCTCAAAAAGCTGCATTCAACATGAACTGACATGACTGAAGCGTACTTGCAAAGATCGTCGGCTCTTAAATCCTCCTGACTCCCATCCATGGAGACCACAGAGTATGTCTGAGATTTGGCGCAAGTTTTTATACTTGGAATATTTTTTTCAACATTTTTTCCGATATAGATGCACAGATGTACAAATTTCACCACGAGTATTAACATCTCCATCTGTTTAAATAAGAAATCAACCATTGCAACACCTGTCTTCTCCAGTGATGTGGTTGCAAAATTTGACTTAATATATGTCAAACTGACTTCCAGTTTCGTTCAGAGAGCATGTTTCTTCAATTTGTATTGAAGCACCATCTTCAGTGTTTAAATTGCACTGTTTGTTTCACTACCTTGAAGTTGTTCTAATAATAATGCCAGCGCGCATTTAACGATGTGCCGCAGCAAGTTATGGTGGTATCACAATGTCCAGAGCTTCAGCTTTGAAACGTGCAACTCAAGCAGGTGCCTGTAACAAAACTTTTTTGAAACTTGTCACAAGCTTGGGATAATTTGCTTGCACTTCTTTACAAACTCTGCGCAGTCCATGAGCAATATATTAGTTACTTGTACCATATCCCCACAGGGGAGAGTTGAGTAGCTGCACCTATTGAGAGGATTTAGATGTCCTCGCGGTACCCAAGTCTAACACACTTACAACACTACACTTATAATATAAACACTTTAACTTACATTTACATTTAGGGATTTGCTGTTCTTTTTCAGTTATGTCGGGAAGTGGCGAAACTGCTTGGTTTCCTTTTGTGGAGCCAAGTACGTACAATCTAATGTGTGCCTAGTACTGCCGAAGGCAGATTGGACAAGTTCTGGGACCGAGTAGCCTACAGTCACCTGGCAAGCACATGGGAGTTGAATTATGGGTGTCGGAGCCTACAGTTTAAGGAGCATACTTTCCCTGATGCTTGTTTGGAAGCTACAGTAATGCGTATTCTGAAGCTAGATAAAGATAAAACTGATCTAAGTAACTACCGACTTATTTCTCTTTCCAGCGCACTATACAAGCTGGGTAAGAAAATGGTAAATCATCACCTTGTTTGGTATTTAGAAACCAATAATTTACTTTGCAAAGATCATTGCAACTTCAGGCAAGACAGTCTTCTACGGATCAGTTGGTTTTGTTAGAATCTGTAATACAAAATGCCTTTTTCTTGTGTCAGACACTTGTTGCTGTTTTCTTGACCTAGAGAAAGCATGCAATATGGCCTGGAGAAGAGGAATTCTGAACACATTAAAATCATGGGGTATACAAGGTAGGATTCGTGCTTTCATAAAAAATGTTCTTAGTAATAGGTATTTTAGGGTGCTACTTGGATCTACATCGGATAAATTCTACTTAGAGAATGGTGTTCCACAGGGAAGAGTATTTAGTGTTACTCTGTTTGCTATTGCAATCAATAGTTTACCCTCTAATGGGCAGTCCCCTGTTCGATGTTCTCACTTTGTGGACGATTTTACTATTTACATAAGCACCAGAAATATGGCTACAGCTGAAAGGTCCCTTCAGCTAATAATAATTAGATTACACATGTGGACAAGATCTACAGGCTTAAAATTTTCTGCTGTTAAAACTCAGTGCTAATCTTATGTAAGCCTTCAGCTGTCGTCGACAGACTCAAGCTCCATTGATTTGTCTTGATAGTATACAGCTTTGGACCACTCCAACAATTCGATATCTGGATTTAATATTCGATGAAAGAGTATCTTGGAACCCACATGTAGTTAATTTAAAGTTACAATGTAACAAGATTCTCGATATGCTGAAGGTTTTTAGTGGTTCTCGATGGGGCGTTGATAGGACCAGTATGCTGAAGTTTTATCGTGCTGTAATTTGTTCCCAAATTGATTATGGCAGCACTGTATATTCGTCTGCATGACTATCAACTTTAAAGAAGCTAAATCCCATCTATCACTCTACAATCTGTCTTACATCTAATGCTTTTTGATCCAGTCCCGTTGAAAGCATTCTTGCTGAGGCAGGCGAACCATCACTTGCTCGACGGAAACAGCAGCTGTAAATGAATTACTTCAGTAGTTTATCGTGTAAGCCAATTCACCCTGCATGTAATACTGTTTTTAATAATCAATTGTTCCAATGGTATGAAGCATGTGCATGTGCCACTGCTCCTCTAAGCATTAGAACTTCCCATATGCGTGACTTCTGTATTGTACTTCCTCTAATGTTCAAGAATTCATTTTGTTTTGTTCCTCCATGGACTATAAACATGACAACTTTCAAACTCTCATTGTGTGAGTACTTGAAACACAATACTCCTACCGAGGGTGTACCGACATGAGTTTCGCCATCTGTTTAATTCGTTTCCATTTACAGAGATTATTTTCACAGATGGTTCAAAAATCGATGAAAATGTTGCTTGTGCATAGTACTCGAGGCCAAACGTATAATTATAGATTACCCCCAGTTTTGAAGTGTCTTTACTGCCGAACTGTTTGCTATGTTTAAGGCTTTGAACAATGTTGTATCCAATTGTGTGCATTACTTGGTGTGTTCCAATTCGAAAAGTGCACTACAGGCTATTCAGGATATGTATTCAGTAAACCCTCTGATTGAGGATATACTGTGTTCCATCCAAAGACTTGAACTACGAGGTGTTGAAGTATAATTTTGCTGGATATCTGGTCACTGTGGTACAGTTGGTAACACTAGAGTGGATATTGCGGCAAAGGAAGCAAGTCTGCCGTCACCAATCATGCAAAATGTTATTTTATCAGATTTTCTAAGTCAATCAAAATATATACTTCTCCTGAATTGGAAGAATGAATGGGCAGCTACGGATAACAACAAAATGAGGGTAATTAAAAATTCTGTTCATCTTGAAAATCGTCAATATGTGCAAGTCATAGGGAAGAGGTGGTAGTTACCTGCCTTTGCATTGGGCATTTATTGTTTACACACAGACTTCTGATGGAAGGCGGAGACCCACTTCAATGCAAGTTCTGTAGTAAGACATATATTGCTCAATTGTGATGGTTTCCAAAATATGAGGCGTAGCTGTTAACTGGCCAATTGTTTACAGACGATGTTGGGAAATGATGTCTCGGCCATCGACCAGACTTTAAACTTCTTTCATCGTCTTAATTTATTTAATAAAATTTAAGAATACAGTATTCTTGTAGAGCCTTTTTGCATCCCTAAAATTAATTGGTTATTTTGGTTGTTTTCTTTGTTAATTAGTTTTAGGGATGTTTTACACTTCCTTAATTTATTACTGTTAACTAGTTCTTAGTAAATATTTATAGTTGTTATTATATTTTGTATGTCTTTCTTTATTTATTTTAATTTTTATTATTATCTTTAATTATAATTTCAAAAATATTTTTTTTGTCCTTTCAAATTCTTGTCACAGCAATAATAACCTTTCAGTTTTTCGCAAAAAAAAAAACTTATATCATATATGGTGCTGCATCAGTTGAAAATAAAATCACATCGTTATGTTTGTCCACTTCTAATATTCTGATCACAACACTGGCTTTGTAGGGCCCCGTAGAATCTAAAGATTATAGAATCTTCCATTTGAGTTTTTGCTGTAATGTTGTACTCTGTATTACTTTTCAAAACAAACAGGTTAAAACATCCATACGCGCACGACCAAAATGTTAACGATTGCAAAACCAAAACACAAAATAATATTTTACTTTCGATATAATTTAGAGCGATTTTTCCTCGTCGACTCAACTTAACGAATTAAAATGTTTAATTAAATACTTAGTTTTACTTGTCAGACGTTTACAGAGTTTTACGGCTAAGTTAAGATTAATAGTGTAAGGTTTACATCAGGAGGAGTAGGAGTAAAGTTTTTTTGTTTTTAACAAAAAGTTTAAATAAAGTTTTAAACGTATTTTGTTAGACACAAAGATGACTGTGTTACTGGTTAGTCAAAACCACACTTGTAAATGTGGATAAATAAATAAATTGTCTCCAGCATGTCCAAATAGTATCCAAATAAAATAATAGCGGTAAAATCGAATTTCTTATTTAAAGTTGTACTGATGTGTATTTTCATTTCATTTTTGTATTTGAAAAAACTATGACATCTTTTAATTCATTAACATAATTATGAAATGATACATTCTGAAAAAAGGATATCTGCAGATTCTCTGAACTGATTGTGTACTGTTGTCAATCATATTCACATATTTATTTGAATGTGTTGACCCAAACCAGCCAAAGAAACCATGTAACGACTAGCCTTTAGGTAGTTTTAGGAGAATGTTTTTTTTTTTTTTGGTGTTTAACGTCCGACTATTGTGCACACTTGGGTTAATGCAGACGATGGGGATGATTTATCCTCAGGGTGAAAGCCCAGTACGCTATCCACTAGGCCACCGAGGCGGCTGTAGGAGAATATGGTCCCTCTGTAGAGGACAACTCAGAAGACCATGGAACTCATTACAGGGCATTGTGGTTTAAGGAGGCATGTTTAACAGGTTAGGAATTTACCATGGAGAAACTGTGGTTATACTGTGAATATACTGCAGATCACATTACCTTTGATTGTTAGACTTTTGCTAACAGAAGGCGAAGAGTGTTTGATTTCTACTACTCCCAAGAACATCCTTCTGAATGAACTAGTAAGTCTACTAACTATTACCCAAGAGGCTTAACTGCACAAGAGATCTTTTGATTGTGGTGCCAGGGGCCAAGTAACCTCTAATAACCAATCTAAATCTATGCATTATCTAAATGTATTAAACTAATTTATAAATAATGCAATGCAACTCAAATAAAGAAGATATTCTAACAGATTCTAAATTTACAAAATAGAAAATAATTTTTAAATAAAAATTTTCTTTAGAATTGCGTAAACAAAATTACTAAATTAAAATATGTAGAAAATTTGCAAAAAATATTGGAAACCCCCCAAAATCAGCAGAGGGCTATAGAAGGGCATTTTGGATTTGAATTTTAAGAGAAGAGAGTGACGCTTCTAAGTCGTTGATGAGTTAGGTTCGTTTCTAATAGTGCCAAGTTTTGATAATACTCTAAGTTTGTTTTACAGTGAAAAGTAATTAAAAGTAAAAGGTTATCTTTAAAAAAAACTAGTGCCAGTACACAACAGATGTTAATTATAGTGAATCGTAACTAAATACATGCTTTCATGTATTTACATGGAAAAAATCAATAAATTGACTTAAGATTTGAATGACATAATCATATTTTCTAAAGTGTGAACCAATTACTTTGCTATTTTAGAACTAAGAACTAAAATATCAGTCAATAACAAACCAAATTCATATAAAATACAAAGAATTAAACGATCTGAACCTAAATTTTCCAAAACATAGATCAATTTGTGATTTTACCAACTTATAAGTAATTTTAAAAATACAATTTTGTTTTGAATTCCACTTGTCATTATTAATTTTAGTAATACTAAATCTTGAATTAGGTCCTGCATGATCAAACCTACCCTGAGAAAAGACTATTTAAATAATTAACAACATCTGTGACTATAATAAACTTTGTATTAGTACATGCTCTACAGAACCCTAATAATTATATTAGTGCCGAAGGCTAAATCTTTATAAAAGAAGAAGTCCTGACTGACTGACTGATTCATAATCAACGCAGAGCCAAAACTATTTTAGCTAGCAACTTGAAATTTTCAGGGTACATTTATGTTACTATGTAGGCGTTCACTAAGAAAGGATTTTGCAAAAAATTGATTTTAACGCCATTAAACTACTTACCCAGTCCAAATTTAATAATCATCGTACAGCCAATACTATTATAGCTAGAGATTTGAAATTTTCAAGGTATCTTCTTACAACAATATCACGGTGCACTAAGAAAGGATTTTGAAAAAAATTGATTTTGACGCCATTAAACTACTTACCCAGTCCAAATTTAATAATCAGTGTACAACCAATACTATTATAGCTAGAGATTTGAAATTAGGGTACCTTCATACAACAATGTCAAGGTACACTAGGAAAGGATTTTGCAAAAATTTGATTTTAACGCCATTAAACTACTTACCCAATCCAAATTTAATAAACAACATACAGTCAATACTATTACACCTATTTTTTGTTTCTAAATTATTACATTACTGAAACAGTTTAAGTTTCGTGGGCGAAGCTAAATGTTTCGGGTAATGCTAGTACATATATATTAATTGACAACAACCACTGATTATGAAATATTCTTTGTTTATTCTTGTGTTTATTTAAATTTCTAACCGGAAAAAACACTAACACAAAATAACTGAGGCGTATACGATGATATAAACTAGAGAGAACAAATAATCAGATAAAACAAAATGAATTAATAATGAACAGTTTATTCTGTTTCTGTATTTAAACTTGAATAACACACTTTCAAATTTCATCACAATTTAGATAGATAATTTGAAGTAAATGTTTGTTTTTCCTTGCTTAGGCAATTTCTATGAAGTGATTTTGAACTTGATTTGAACTGATATATAACTAATGTCATGTTTTTTATAAATTGCAATTTTCTCTAGTTTTTGTAATCCAGTAAGTTTTTGTATTACACTTATTTGTACATCATCTATTTGTGTCTTATCTGTTATACAAGGTGTGGAAATTAACTAACCAGACTGATGCTACAAACATTTTTTTGATTACCAATTACATTACAAAGTTTATCCCCTTCAATGCACTCTCCTTGTCAGTCCCTTACAATGCTCCATACAAATTGTCCACTATTCAAAGCAGTGTTGGCAGTCCACTTCTATCAGCTCGTTGACAACCTTTGTCGCTATTGCTTTCACTACTTCACACACCCTTCAATGCACTCTCCTTGTCAGTCCCTTACAATGCTCCGTACAAATTGTCCACTATTCAAAGCAGTGTTGGCAGTCCACTTCTATCAGCTCGTTGACAACCTTTGTCGCTATTGCTTTCACTACTTCACACACCCTTCAATGCACTCTCCTTGTCAGTCCCTTACAATGCTCCGTACAAATTGTCCACTATTCAAAGCAGTGTTGGAAGTCCACTTCTATCAGCTCGTTGACAACCTTTGTCACTACTGCTTTCACTACTTCACACACCCTTCAATGCACTCTCCTTGTCAGTCCCTTATCCCTTACAATGCTCCGTACAAATTGTCCACTATTCAAAGCAGTGTTGGCAGTCCACTTCTATCAGCTCGTTGACAACCTTTGTCGCTATTGCTTTCACTACTTCACACACCCTTCAATGCACTCTCCTTGTCAGTCCCTTACAATGCTCCGTACAAATTGTCCACTATTCAAAGCAGTGTTGGCAGTCCACTTCTATCAGTTTGTCGACAACCTTTGTCGCTATTGCTTTCACTACTTCACACACCCTTCAATGCACTCTCCTTGTCAGTCCCTTACAATGCTCCGTACAAATTGTCCACTATTCAAAGCAGTGCTGGCAGTCCACTTCTATCAGCTCGTTGACAACCTTTGTCGCTATTGCTTTCACTACTTCACACACCCTTCAATGCACTCTCCTTGTCAGTCCCTTACAATGCTCCGTACAAATTGTCCACTATTCAAAGCAGTGTTGGCAGTCCACTTCTATCAGCTCGTTGACAACCTTTGTCGCTATTGCTTTCACTACTTCACACACCCTTCAATGCACTCTCCTTGTCAGTCCCTTACAATGCTCCGTACAAATTGTCCACTATTCAAAGCAGTGTTGGAAGTCCACTTCTATCAGCTCGTTGACAACCTTTGTCACTACTGCTTTCACTACTTCACACACCCTTCAATGCACTCTCCTTGTCAGTCCCTTATCCCTTACAATGCTCCGTACAAATTGTCCACTATTCAAAGCAGTGTTGGCAGTCCACTTCTATCAGCTCGTTGACAACCTTTGTCGCTATTGCTTTCACTACTTCACACACCCTTCAATGCACTCTCCTTGTCAGTCCCTTACAATGTCTGCATAAATTGTCCACTATTCAAAGCAGTGTTGGCAGTCCACTTCTATCAGTTTGTCGACAACCTTTGTCGCTATTGCTTTCACTACTTCACACACCCTTCAATGCACTCTCCTTGTCAGTCCCTTACAATGCTCCGTACAAATTGTCCACTATTCAAAGCAGTGCTGGCAGTCCACTTCTATCAGCTCGTTGACAACCTTTGTCGCTATTGCTTTCACTACTTCACACACCCTTCAATGCACTCTCCTTGTCAGTCCCTTACAATGCTCCGTACAAATTGTCCACTATTCAAAGCAGTGCTGCAGTCCACTTCTATCAGCTTGTCGACAACCTTTGTCGCTATTGCTTTCACTACTTCACACTATGAAATCTTGTCCCTTTAAGCTCTGATTTGACCTTAGGAAATAAAAAAGTTTGAGGGGGTCAGGTCAGGCAAGGAAGGTGGATGTTCCAATACGGAGATGCTGTATTTCGCAAAGAACGTTTTCACAGACGTGAAGCATCCAGGAAATGCTCTTCCACAAATCAGGTCTTCGTTTTATCACTCGTTCATGAAGGGGTGTCATAACCTCCAAGTAATAATGTTGATCGGCTTCATCTGATAGTTGGTGATTAAGTAAATGTAGATAATTCCATGCTTATTAAAAAAAACAAATCATGGTCTTAAATTTTGATTTGCTCATTTTGACATTTTTTTCAGTGGTGAGGTGGTGCTCTTCCAATGCATCGATTGGTATTTTGTTTCAGGATCATATATAAAAAATCACGATTTATCACAAGTAATCGCTCCAACAATTCTGGATCATTATAGTGTTGTTTAGAGGTCATCACGAATGTTCATTCTCAATTCCTTTTACTCTTTAGAAGTTTTGGCACCATTTTTGTGAAAACTTTGCGCATATACAATGATTCATACAAAATCTCACACTTTCTTTGTTAATTCCTGAAATTTCAGCAAGAGCTGGGATACTCAGACGACGATTTTCTCAGATCATTTTTGTTTGATTATTTGATTTTTTTTTTTTTTAACGTCCGACTATTGTGCACACTTGGGCGAATGCAGACGATGGGATGATTTATAGCGTATGAAAATGCCAAGTCCTGGCCGGGAATCGAACCCGGGTCATCGGGGTGAAAGCCCAGTACGCTATCAACTAGGCCACCGAGGCGGCTCCTTTGAGATTATAATTAAATAATTATATAATACATAATTGATATTAATGAAACTTACCAATTTCCTGCGAAGTACAGGCCTCTGTAGAAAGAGTAGGCTCAGCTTTCTGTAATAATACAAGAAACTATAAAAATCTTGTAATAACACTAGCTTTGTAATTGTGTTATATTTTTGGTTCATTTTTTTTTGCCAAATATTTAAATATCAAAATCTGTGTGTCTCATTTGAAATAGCATAAAATAAATTGATAGGCCAAATTTCTAAAAATCAGATTTTGGTCCAACATGAAGTGCTTATTTTGAAAAATAAACCTTTCATACATCCCTCATTTTTTGATTTTCTGTAACAGTTGGAAAAAACAATAACTTTGAAAAGACCGATTTGTTTAAAGGCTTCATTTGTGTTTTAAATAATTTAACAGAATTTGAAAAAGTTTTGGTGATTTTTGCAACCATAACCTGGTAATATAAATTGTGTTATCTACTGACCTACTGCACTATTAGGACCTACTGTATATCCTACAGTATTTTGTTATAGGGCCTACTTTCTTAGGATATATATATATATATATATATATATATATATATATATAACAGAATCCTTAAGTATATACAAGGTGTCAAATCAACAACGTCGTGGATCGCACAAGTCAGAATAGACCTACATGACGCAGGAATAGACTCAACAGACGTTGAAGACAGAAATGCATACAGGAGAAAGATGCTCCGTTGGAAGGTCCCAGAGAATGAAATCCTAAAGAGAGCAGGGGTAAAATGGACTGAGGAGCGGAAGAGGATCGATGGGGACAGGATGAGGGACGTGTGGAGGATTAGAAGGAACAAGACATGAGTCGGAGTGCTTTGCGTGATCCAACAGAGTCTATACGCATAATAATAATAATAATATATATATATATATATATATATATATATATATATATATATATATATATATATAGCATCTACTGTATATCCTACAGTATTTGTTATAGGACCTACTATATTAGGTTCTTTATATCTATTGACCTATACAGGGCCTACTGTATTTAGGATCTATAAGGATCAACTTACCTATTGAGCTATTAGGACCTACTGTATATCCTACAGTATTTTGTTATAGGGCTAGTATTAGGATCTATATATCTATTGACCTTTTAGGACCTACTGCCTCCAATATTCTTATTTACGTTTGTGCTTACAACCGTATTGGCTAATCAGCTATTTTCAAATGCAGGTTATAATAATTTAACAACTTTTTGTCGCCTTATTTGGTCCATCACATTATTTTTTAGTTGAAATTCCACATCATTCAGAACTCTAATTACGTCATCAGGGATTGTTAATTATTCCGAAAGACTGTCAGACATTAAAACTAAGTACAGTACACAACATTAAACAATATTTACAGTCATTGGAAGCAAAAGAAGGCAATGTATATACATATATATTAGTACAGGTGCATACCTACACTTGGGCAATCACAAACATATCAAATCATGTGACGGACTAAATAAAGTAACAAAAAGTTATTAAATATTTAATTGTTAGTTAGATGTCATAAAAATGCCAATAAAATTATAATTACTGTTTATACAAACACTTGCCATCATCTGTGTATAAAAAAACTTTAAGAGTACTGATCAAATCTTGTTTTGCTGAAAGGCTACGTATTAAATATACAACAAAAATACAAATATAAAACACATGTACAAACAAGTACGTGTAAGGACTAATTATGAATTAGACAATATGTATTCAGTTTTTGTTGGCCAAACGGATACATGCTTTAAAATGAGTTATGAAAGAATCCGTTTTTTCTTCATAATTTTTTTTAGTCTTTTTTTATAGGTGCCATCTCAGTTTGAAGGTTGACAATCACCATTCCTATTCACACTTTTGGTATTAATGATTCTGTTAGGATTTTTAAAAAATGTTAATTTTTAGTTACTAGTTTTAAATATTGTAATGAGGTCACAGCCAAAAAATGAACACTATTGACAAAGACAGGCAAATTACGAAACTGCTGACATACTGCCTGTTGCAATAAGTAACAAGGTATGTAGAACAGCAGTTGAAATAAAAGCTTGGGGAAGAAGTAGGGCGAGAACAGTTGATTTCGAGGGGACCAAAACGTTGGTATATTCCGAGGGACAGTCAATTCTGTGGCGACCCGAAGGGTTGTACGTTGGGACGCACTATGGAAGAGCATTCCAGCCAGGCCGTGCTGAGAAGTGGCGAATCTGCAGTAAAAGTAAGTAGACAAAAATTTGCGTACATTTCTTCCTCTTTTTACTTTTGCTTTGAATACATTAGGATATATTAAAGGGGAACATTTTGAAGAATAAGACAGTAGTGTTCATTCTTGGGGTTGTCATCAACCGTATTTGTAGCCGTTACAAGATAAACGTAACGTAATACATTTAAATATATTAAAGGATTTTTTTCACTGAACCACCTATAGTTAATTCTTTGGAGAACCTGAGTAGTAGAGACCCCTTACCCCTAACAAATGGTGCATCGGCCAGGAAATGAATTCGGGCCGCCCGCATGGCAGGCGAGCATTCTACCACTGAACCACCAACCCCTAACAATTCAATACTTTGTTAGTAATATAGTTCAACCATGTTCATTAAGTTTTTCATTATATCAGTGTCGATGCCTTCCAACACTTCTCTTTCCTTAAAACTTTCCCTGTATTATTATATGTTTCCTTGTTATATATTTGTACGATATATATAAATACGATATATTTCAGACTTGCCAGCTTTAAATTTTTACAAATATGAAGATTTTTATTGAAAGAATTTACTTGAAAAATAATATAATATAGACTATATTGTTTTAAAATGTACAAATAGGTCTAAACAAATATTATTCTCAGTCACCATGTAAGCTATGCCAAGTGTATGAAGTCCAAAAAAGGAGTTTACCCTACAGAAGATAGTGTAGTCCTAAATATGTAGGTCGGCTGAATAGTAAAAAGACCAATTTTCCTTTCCCCCTCCACCATCTTGGAAAAACTGTTGAAAATTAGCATTTTTTTGTTTTTTTACCTATAACTTTCTTCAGGTTCATTATATCGCAAAAACAGATATTTGCCGGCTTGTAGAGGACAAAATTTCTTAAAATGTTATTATTTAAAGTTTTTTGTATAATGAATAGTGACAGAGATGTGAACTTCCAAAATAAAATAAAATTATATAAATGACAAACATTTTTTACCTTCTTGCCACTTTGTCGCAAAAGTTCAGTAATACTTAATTTTACCAATGCTACAAATTGCAGAGAACAATGAACAATGCGAGTAGCTGGACAAGATGTTGGCGAAACAAACCTAATGAAACAACGTCAACCCATATAAATTTATCATAAGAGAATAGTTTCATATCCTGTTGTACTCAATAACCAAATAATATCACATGCTACAGAAGTCAAATTTCTGGGAATGACGCTAGACACAAGACTTAAGTGGAAGGTACATATGAAGAAAAAAAGAAGAGCTTGTATTAAATATAATTTTTTTTTTAACGTCCGACTATTGTGCACACTTGGGCTAATGCAGATGATGGGATGATTTATAGCATATGAAAATGCCAAGCCCTGGCTGGGAATTGAACCCGGGTCCTCGGGGTGAAAGCCCAGTAAGCTATCAACTAGGCCACCGAGGCGAAAACTGTACTGGTTGCGTGGATGTAATTCTGAACTATCAGTTGAAAATAAGATACCGATATA
Organism: Callitettix versicolor; assembly: GCA_022606455.1. NCBI lineage: Eukaryota > Metazoa > Arthropoda > Insecta > Hemiptera > Cercopidae > Callitettix > Callitettix versicolor. The sequence goes on from CM040190.1 coordinate 9,830,699, forward strand.
AAAGCAGATCCTGAAGCCTTCTTGTACATATGGTATCCAGTTGTGGAGCTGAACAAAGAAATCTAACATAACCATAATACAAAAATTTCAGAATAAGGTGTTGTGTGGAATAGCGAATGCACAATGGTACGTAAGGAATAAAGATTTGCATCGTGACCTGCATATCCATTATCACAGATGAAATAAAGAAGAACACAGTGAAACACAACCAGCGTCTCCTCATACATGAGAATACGGAAATGGAAGCAGTACTTCAATGTGCACCGCCTTAAAGAATTAAACCGTATGAACTGTTTTAGTAACTATTAAGGAAATTATTTTGTAATAATTATCCTACTTATATGTGTATTATATGCCAGTAAAATCATTAGTCGATCTTTAAATTGGTCATGATAAATATTAAAAAAACTTTAATTTTATTATAAAAGACATAATGAACAATTTCACAGAGAATTTATTTAGCTACAAATTCCATAGGACAATTTTTTTTTACACTCAATATTATGGAAGGAGCTAAATTTTAAAGGAATCTGGCTTTATGCAATGTGAGCAACATAAACCAGTTTGTTTTATATATATATATATATATATATATATATATATATATATATATATATGTATGTATACACATTTCCAAATGATGTAAAATGGTTTTATTTGTTCATGTTTTTCTCAACTGTCACTGGAGATACAGAAAAAATGGGTTGGAGGAGAGGTTTTCAGAATAGCTAAAAAATATTGCCAAACATCCATTTTTAAAATTTCTTTATATTCGTTAAAATAAAATATAGCTTAGGTAAACATCTAGATACACATATATATATTATTACTATTATGAGTAATATTTTTGTTAATAATTTCTACAAGTTTATGGGAGTGGAATAGCACGGTCAAAAATTACAAATATTTATATACATGAAATTTTTTTATTCATTATTTCTGTATAAATGTGTTCCACTGAGTTTATTCAGAGTAACTGTTATAACGGTAAAAAAGAAAGTGGAAGCACTGATGGCAGGGGGAGCACCTGAGGCACAAACGCAAGAAATTAGGTATAAGCAGTTTTGCCAACCATATTTTCTTGGCTGCGCCTACTCCACACATTAGAGTGATTGGTAATGCTAGGTTGCATCAGACTACACTGGATGTTGAACTGATTGGCCAAGTGCTTAAGTTTATGGCCTACTCATCGAGATAATGCGGTTGAAAAATAGGGTTTGTAACTACCAAGTGCACTGCCAATTAAATAACAGTTTGAAAACTTTATGAGTGTAAACGTTGGGTATTTGCTTGATGAGTTATATATTTAAGCGATGTCTTATTAATGTTTTCTGAACTTCATGCTTTATTTAGAGTATTTAAATAAATACTCTCGAATTACCGAATTTTTCAATAACCGAACCAGTCTTCTTCCATAAATAGTTTGAATATCCGAGGGTTTATTATAAGTATATGTATGTATATGTGTATATATATATATATATATGTGTGTGTGTGTGTGTGTGTGTGTGTGCGCACACACACACACACACACACACACACACACACACACACACACACACACACACACGAGGTGTGTTCAGAAAGTAACAAGAATTTTTTAATTTTGCGGCTTGGAGAGTCCGATTGTCAAACATTTTCTTTTTATTATGTTGGTATACATGCCCTTGAAGTATTATAAAACTTTCAACTGTTTTCATTGTTGACTTTGTCTGTGACAGCCACTAAGGTTAGACATGTTTTTATGAGCTCGGCAATTTTCGTTTGTTAAAAGAAATTGATCAAAGAATTTGGCATCAAATTTTGCATAAAAAATGGAATACAGTTAACAAAGTGTGTGAAATGTTTACAAAGGCCTATGGTGAGTCTCTATGAGTAAAGCAAGAGTTTAAGAGCGGTATAAGCGTTTCCAAGAAGGCCGTGAAGACGACGAACGCCCTGGACATCCCAACACATCAACAACCGATGAAAACATGGAAAAAGTGAAGGAAATGGTTATGAACAATTGCCGAATCACAATTAGAGAGGTCGCTGATGATGTTGGCATATCGATAAATAAATATTTTGTTCAAAAATTAAAATTCTCATTACTTTCTGAACACACATCATATGTATATATTATTATTATTATCTGCGTATAGACCCTGTTGGATCACGCAAAGCACTCCGACTCATTTCTTGCTCCTTCTAATCCTCCACACCTCCCTCCTCCTGTCCCCATGGATCCTCTTCCGCTCCTCCGTCCATTTTACCCCTGCTCTCTTTGGGATTTCATTCTCTGGGACCTTCCAACCGAGCATCTTTCTCCTGTATGTGTTCCTGTCTTCAACGTCTGTTGAATCTATTTCTGCGTCATATAGGTCTATTCTGACTTGTGCGATCCACGACGTTGTTGATTTGACTCCTTGTATATACTTAAGTATTCTGTTGGCAAGTCTTGTTGTTGGGAGTCTACTGATGTGTCCATAGAACCAAAGCCTCCTTCTTCTGATATCTGCCGTATGTGTATATATATATATATATATATATATATATATATACCAGAGCCCGTGCGAAATTTCGCATTATTAGTTTTAAGTAAGCACAGCCTTTTGAATTAGAGTAGTCATTGGAGTGAGGGTGGTAGTTAGAAGAAAGGGAAAATATTTAAAAAGTAAATCAAAAAGCGATTGATTAATAACAGATACATTCACGATGACAGGAGAAATCACAAATATATTTGGCTAAACACAGTATCAAAAACATGTATCTGGTATTTGAAATTCTTGTCCCGGCTTGTACGACGGGCAGGGATAGAGGACAGTCAGTAGGGCCACATAACCTATAAGTTTAATGACTCTTAATTATTGAAATTTTTCTAAGCACATTATGCATTAAAGTGGCATTTGTAATGGGATTTTCTATTCACGATTAATAAGTTAGCTTCGTAAAATACACAAAAAATTGTTTGATTTGTGATGCCGCGCATGCGAGCTGTGCATCCATGATGCCGTTTTGCGTATGACAGTTAAAAGTATATTTTATGTAAAATTTTCCATAAACAGTAAGTTTTAGCGCAAAATCGTTTTGCAATGTCAGAAGCCGGTTAAAAAATCTTTCTAAAGATACCACATTTACGCCTGTACGAATAATATTGTGTGCTGAGAAAAAGAAATATTGACTCGAAAAAGAATGTGTGAGTGTGTGTGTATTTTTAGCTTTACATCTCTGTTGCTATTCATTGTAAAGAAAATTTAATATTAACATTTTAGGAAATTTTGTCCTCTACAAGTTAGCAAATATCTATTTTGAGATATAATGAACCTGAACAAAAGTTATAGATAGAAAACTAACAGTGCTGATTTTCGACAATTTTTCCAAGGTGATTTAAGGCGGGGGACCAGGGTGAAGTGAGAAAAACAGGATTTTTTTTCTCAACTGACCTATACAACATATCAAAAATTTAGAACTACCCGACCTTTAGGTAGGGTAAAACCTTTCTATTCACTGGACTTAACACTAACATAATACTGTATTTAATTTGCAAGTCATCTGGGTTTAAATATGCAACCACAATAGAGTAAAGTTTTAAATAATTCTGTTTCATATCAGCATTTGAAATAAAAACGGCAATTTTTCAATCACACTTAAAATTGTATTAGTATTTTTACAGGATATTTCTCGAACTATAGCAGTTGTTTTTATATGGGCACAAGTACATTTTTTAGCGATTTCACTATCGGGAACATCTTGTGGAAAAGTGCACTAGAACGATCAGAAGCACTACTGTGTAAAGCAAAATTCTGCTTTTACATATTTTTTTTCAACACTGAAATTACATTTTCCATTTTTTTTTTTAATAGCACTGACACACAATTTGTTTTTGTGTACAGATACGTTTTACTACGCCTTATCGATCTTCACATGAGCACTTATAAATCACACTGGCAAATACTATAAAAGGTATTGACTTTTCTTGATCCCAAAACTGATAAAAACTTTAAAAAAGGACATAAAAACAATACCTTGTGTACAGATACGTTTTACTACGCCTTATCGATCTTCACATGAGCACTTATAAATCACACTGGCAAATACTATAAAAGGTATTGACTTTTCTTGATCCCAAAACTGATAAAAACTTTAAAAAAGGACATAAAAACAATACCATCACAGGTTGGTAGACAGAAGTAAAAATTTTAACTAATGAATGTGAATCATTGCTTCAAGTTAATTTTAATAATAATTTACTGAATTTTCAAAAAAAAAAACAAAATTTATAATAAAATGTAAAAAGTGTATACATTTAATAAAATTGTATTAAAATTATTTTAAAATAACAGAAACCTATTGTAAAAATAAATAACACGTAAATATTAGGTTATTAAAATAATAATACTGAAAGAATTATTTTTGAGTACAAAAAAATAACACAAATTTTACACAGAACTATATAAAAGTACAATTTTATTATACAATATTTTACAAAACAGTATTGCCAACTTACACTTTCATATTAAACACTGATTAGACTTGAATTTTGTATATACATTATATTATTCAAAACCATGATTACCTACACTGCTATTATAATTTGTTATCGCAATAATACTGTTCTTATTAATGATTTTGTTATTTCCTAAGAAAGATACAAATGGTTTACAGTAACTGAAATAAGAAATTAATACTCTTGAATTAAATCTGTCCAAATAACTGGTAAATACTGCATCGATTGTTACGTCTTGTAGTACTGACATTTCTACCATTAGACTCTGTTAAGTTAAATTTATTTTTCAGAAAATCTACTAATGGTTGTGAAATTTTCTTCTGCAAAGATTATGTTGAATTATCCTCATAAAATCATTGTTATTTCACGAAAATTTGTATTGAGTAATTTTTAACCTTCTGTATAAATAAGTAAATTCATTTATAAAAATCAAAAGTATGCAAAGAAGCACGGACAACGCATCTCTCAACACGAGCATCCGGAGATACGCGGATTGTTGGCTGAGGCTGGTGTGGTTAGAAGGCTATGAAGAACAAAGCCACTGGACCTTATGGTTTTTGCTGGTCCGGATGGACATTAGTTTCTAAGGGAATATATCCAATGGGATATATCCCTTCAAAGTGTAAACATGTGTTAAATGTAAATTACTAGATGGGTATTTCTACTCAGTTGTAAATAAAATTAAAAAAAAAAAAAAAAAAAAAATTTATAAAAATCTGATATTTTTTTTTAAATATTGTATTCCTTGGTGAAATGTTTTTTTTTTTTTGTGTGCAAAAGTCCGACTATTTTGCACACTTGGGCTAATGCAGACGATGGGATGATTTATAGCGTATGAAAATGCCAAGCCCTGGCCGAGAATCGAACCTGGGTCCTCAGGGTGAAAGCCCAGTACGCTATCAACTAGGCCACCGAGGCGGCTAGTAAATACTATCTGATAATTTTCTGACTGTACACATATTTCTCTAACTTCATTAAAATTAAATACAAAAATGTTTTTCTGATATGAATATCCTTATGCGAACGTACAATATGAGCAGAATCTTAAAAATTATAACAGACTGTCACTCCTACTGGAAGTTTTTTGTATTGGACACACAGTGGAAACTAGGTATATTAGGTTGTTCATCACTCACATGTTTTTTTTTTTAGTCATGAGTTTAATTGTTACTACTTAGCTAAGTTTTTTTTTTTTTAATATACAGGACATTAATTATTTTTTTTTGGTGTTTAACGTCCGACTCTTGTGCACACTTGGGCTAATGCAGACAATGTGGGATGATTTATAGCGTATGAAAATGCCAAGCCCTGGCCGGGAATCGAACCCGGGTACTCGGGGTGAAAGCCCAGTATGTTATCAACTAGGCCACCGAGGCGACAGGACATTAAAACATAAAGGGCCTGATATTTGTGTACTTACACTGTATGATTCTTGATTTTTTAAATGGAAACGCAGTAATTTAAATTATTACTTAAATTTGCAAAAACATTTTGTCTCATGTTGCTGTGTATATTCTTGTAACTCTTTCCATCATTTTATTTACAGCCTTCATTCATCTGTTCATCCTTTTCTTTTCAACACTGTCTCTGTACCACTGTTAATATTTTCTCAATAACTTTTTAAAGTCCAATCTTTTCAAGATTTTTCATACCATCTGCTTCTGTAATCTTTTTTCATTATCTCTCTTTTGAAGCATGTTGTCTTGTTAATTTATTTTCTAATTCATTTTTATCGAATTTTTTAGTTAAGATTTTTTGAAACAAACGGAACATTTAGTCTTCAAGGTCCTGGAATTTGATTGCAGCTAGTATTTTTTTTCAGAAACATATAGAATATTACATCCTGATGGACCCGGTATTTCTAAGTTTACACTGGACGAATTTTTAATTTGGGAATTGGAAATATTGTAATTAAAATTACTAATTAAATTCTCAAATCGTTTTTTATCTCTATATCGCTTTGTATATTCTCGTTGTAATTCCTTTTTATCCTTTTTATGTACATTGCTGCCTTGATTCACCTGTTCACTTTTTTTTCTTTCACGACATCTTTCTCTGTACCTCTGAGAACGTTTTCTCGATAACTCTTTTTTACGTTCAATTTTTTCAAGTTTTTCTATTTCATTATGCACTTTTGAAATTCTTTTTTTATCTCTGTATCGACGCATACGTTGTCTTGCTAATTCTTTTTTATATTCTTTTTTATCGACTTTTGCAATTATATTGTCGGCAATGTTTGAATCACTATTTCCATTCTTTTCAGCAACCATTTTGCTTTTAATTGCATTATTCGTATCATCTCCTTCATTTTCCTCCATAACAAATTTTCCCTACAAAAATATAAGTAACCTAATCAAACTGTGTACATTAAACAGAACTAACTATAACCTAACCTAACCTACAATATAAATAACGGTTTTATTAAATTTTAAAACACAAATACAATTTTATTTTTCATGTTTCTAGAATATTTAAATTTATTCAAAGTATTGACTGTACTGAAAAATAAAGTAGATAATATTCAAGAATCCCTGTGACATATTAGACCCAAAATTAATGTTAAAATTTCTGATATTTTACATTTTGAAATTTCAGGAAAACATGAATTAACAAATCAATTTAATAAAAATTATTAAAATGTAAAAAAAATATAATTTTCAATTAATTCAAAAATATTTTTTTCGATATAGCATTGTAATAATACACGTTTTTGAACATTTTTTCCCTCATAACAAAAACAACAAATCACAAATAAACCTTCTGTCTACCCTGTTCATAAAACTTCCATTTTATACTCCGACAAAAAAAAAAAAAAAAAAAAAAAAAAAGAAATGGATGAAAGAAATAGCAACACACATTTTCGTACATATAAATATAGTTGCTACAATATACATGCTATTACCACTCTATTTTATATAATTATATATGTATACATTTATTTATATATGCCAACAGAATATACCTGCAGGAGGTGCAGACTAGCTGCATCTATTGAGAGGATTTAGACATCCCTCGCGGTACCCGAGTCTAACACACACAACAATACATTTACAACTTTAACACTTTACACTCACACTTACATTTAGGGAAGTGATAATAGCCTCAATGAGTTTTTCACCTTAAAATAACAACAACAACAAAATAAAATAAAGTAAAATAAAAATGCTAACAGAATTATAGCAACTTGTATATTGTAGCGACTATATTTATATGTACAGAAACAAGTGACTATTTCTGCCACCCATATTGAAGTTATTATTTTAATTACTATTTTTAAAGATAGTAATGAGGATAATACGAAAGAATAAACACTACTGACAAAATTATAAAACTGCTGACATACTGCCTTTTATTATAAACAATAAGGTAAAACAGAAGTCTGTATAGAAGCTTGAGGAAGAAGGAGGTCACAGTCAGTCAATTTTGGAGTGACCAGGGTCGTTTTAAGTCCAACTGTATGTCGGTAAGTGATTGGTGCTCCAAAAGGATATTGTGCCAGACGGTGCTGGGGAGCAATGACAGTCTACCGGATAAGTAGATAATTTTGTGTACACCTCTTCCTTTTTTCTTTTTGGGTTAAAAACAAATTGGGGCATGAGTTTCTAAAAAGGATTTTGGAAAAATATATATATATATATATATATATATATATATATATATATATATATATATATATATATATACCGAGGTAGCCGCCTCGGTGGCCTAGTTGATAGCATACTGGGCTTTCACCCTGAGGACCAGGGTTCGATTCCCGGCCAGGGTTTGGCATTTTCATATTTTCATACGATATATATCACCCCATCGTCTGCATTAGCCCAAGTGTGCACAACAGTCAGACGTTAAACACCAAAAAAAAAAAAATGTTTTTTTATATATATGTATAGAGAGAGGGGGAGGGGATGGAGAGAGGGGGAGGGAGAGGGGAGGATGGGAGAGGGGGAGAGAGGGGTAGGATGGGAGAGGGGGAGAGAGACTGTGTAACCATGGCCAAAACCTTACAAGTCATCTCAGTTTAATACCATCATAAAAGCTAAATTCTGATAGGTCAGGCGTGTCTTTAGAAGCTTTTCGGTTTAACAATATTTACCATGTCATTAGTAAAACTGAGTTAAAAGGTTAAACCACATAAAATATTAACAGTGCTGATTTTAATTTATACTAATTAAAAGTGGGTTTTCTTTAAGGCAAGATATGGAGTGATATTCAAGCAGCTGAGGTAGGTCTGTGGTTTTAAAGATGAATCACAGGTTACTCAAGAATCAATAGAGTGAGAAAAGGTTGTTTTTGTTATTTTAAAGCGAAAAGCACATTAAGGCTATTATCGCCTCCCTAAATGTAAGTGTGAGTGTTGAAGTGTTAAAGTTGTAAGTATAGTGTTGTAAGTGTGTGTTAGACTTGGGTAACGCAAGGGACGTTTAAATCCTCTCAGTAGTTGCAGCTAGTCTGCACCCCCCTGGAGTGTGAAAAATTAATATATTTAGAAAAAATTAAATATTTATAGGATAGAAAAAAATATCAGAGTTGAAATAAGTATGGAAAGAATGGATGGAATGGAGCTGACAAATAGTCCCAAAAAAAATACCAGGTTATAGACCCAGAAGGAAGAATGGTGTTGATCAATCAAAAAAAAAAAAAAAAAAAAAAAAAAAAAAAAAAAAAAAAAAATTTGATGCAACTTTACTGGTCCAAACAGGCTATTTTCCATACAAAAGTAAAATCGACTGACGATAAGAAAATTGTTTTCTAACTATTTTAAGAAACTAAAACTTATAACACTAAATAATTCTTTCAATCGATAAAAATTTTCACAAATACTAATTTAAAATAAACTTCAGATTAACATGTGTAAAACTTACAAATTCAGTCGCATGACATGGTGTCAAAGGATCTGCCTGGTTCTCTGTACTTTCAGTTCTGGAAACACAATCATTTTATGTAACATTGACTCGCAACAATATGAAATTATTCATACAAGAGACAACATTAAAGAGATTTATTTTCAATAAGCAGGTAGCCTACTTTTTTAATTTAGCAGAAATAAAGGATATACAGGTGAATCAAAGGATGTTCAGTGAACATACACCTTAACATGCTCTGTTTCCAAACAATCATTTTTCATTTTTCCAAAAACAATTGCAACTTTGGTAGTACAATAGTCACTAAATATTGCATTCACTAGTTAAAATGATCTATAAAGGGTGGATCCTACTTGTACATTAAAATTATGTACAATTTTATGATCGATACCGTTATTATAATTTTATGATGGTGGTTATTATGATCGATATCGTTGGTTTCGCTGCTACTACATTCAAAACATCATTTGATATTTTATCTAAATAAGGCTTTTATATATCAAAATAAACAAATTTGTTTAATATAATTATGTTCCAACTGAATTACAGTGATTCGCTATATTTCTGTGAAATAGGCATACAAAATGAGACTGTACACATTCAGCAAAGATAAGGAATGTGAATAGAGCACTACAGTACAACTGTTTTATTTTACTGACCGGTAATTATAAACATATTTTCTGAAAATGTCTCCCACTGTGTGTTATGCGATAAGAACAGTATGGTAACATACATAAATAGGCTTATTACACCTTTTTGCTTTCTTTCACTATCTTTCTTCCACATCGCCAGTCAATAAGACAGTTTGTTGATCCATAAATTCACTGTGCAACACTACTTAACATTGTCTAAAGGGCTTGATGGTCGATGTGGTAAGGCACAACGGTAGGCCTAAGTTTCCTGCGGCTCTGAACTGTGCACCTTAAGATTGTTGGTTCAAAACTCACAGTTACTGCCATAAATTTTACCCTTCCTCCAAACACAGATTCCTCATCCTCATTAGTCTTACTGGAATAAAATATCGGTTTTAGGGGGGAAAATCATATCGCCTTAACTTTTATGCCGTATAATTTATACACACTGTTGCGTACACAAAGATTACTAATCACACAGGAAGTGTATATAGTGAAGAAAATAATTTGTGTACTGATTGCTTAACTTTGGAAAAAGTAAATACAGTATATGGATGATGGCATTACCATTGCTAATGTTGTTCATGGTTTTATAGGCTGTTTTACACTCGCCTATAAAATAGAAATAATGTATTACATTACATTTATCTTGTAACAGTTACAACTATAGTTGATGACAACCCCAAGAATGAACATTACTGTCTTATTCTTCAAATGTTCCCCTAAAATTTATCCTAATGTATTTAAATCAAAAGTAAAAAGGGGAAAAAGTGTACGCAAATTTTTGTCTACTTACTTTTACCACCGATTCGCCACTTCTCAGCACCGCCTGGCTAGAATGCTCTTTTGTAGTGCGTCCTGACGTACAGCTCTTTAGGTCTCCACAGAATCGACTGTCCCCCAGAATATACCGACGTTCCAGTCCCCTCGGAATCGACTATCCCCGCCCTACTTCTTCCCCAAGCTTTTATTTCAACTGCTGTTCTAATACATTATTGCTTATTGCAACAGGCAGTATGTCAGCAGTTTCGTAATTTGCCTATATCTTTGTCAATAGTGTTCATTCTTTGGCTGTGACCTCATTATAATATTTAAGACTAGTAACTAAAAATTAATATTTTTTTAAAATCCTAACAGCAGTGCAAACAAAAGAATTATTTCATTACAAAAAAAATTATGTAGAGATATTGGAAATATTAAAAATAAATGCCTTATGTAAAAAGTTAACATTATCGTTCATCAAAAGTTATAAATATCTCATAAAGTTAACTAAAAGTTTCTTTTATATAATTCAATGTTTTTTCCTTGTTTTAGAAGAAACAGACACATTCTTTAGATGAGCAGGCAGTTAATTAAAATGTTATGGCAGTATAAATGTTGTTTTTTTTTTAACATATTGCTTTAGTATAAAGTGGTATTCTGATATCCTTGCCACATGTCATACTAATAGAGTTTGTATATAAAGAGGTATATATATATATATATATATATATATATATATATATATATATATATATATATATATATATATATATATATTATTGTTAACTAGTTTTATGAAAAGTATTTATAGTTGTTATAGTATTTTGTTTTAATTATTGTTATTGTTTGTTTTTGTGATGTTCCTAAATTTTATTTATGTTATTTACTCATTCTCAAAATCTCAATATCGCGCCTCGGCAATGATAACCTTAAAGGTTTTCACCGAAAAAAAAATATATATTGTATTTAATAATTCCTTCTAGTTAACTTACCCTTACCTCTCATTATCTTCTTGTTCCACTTTTACAGAAATAAATTCAATCATCTTGCCTTCCTCTGTTTCATCTTTAAACTCTGCTTTATGTTTGACCTCCGCAAACTGATCATTTTCCGCCTTTAATTCAATTTCTTCATCTTCATCACATGAATAATTTTCTTCTACTTTTATTAACTCAAAATGTACTTCCTCTTGTTTTATTTCTGCATCAATTTTTTCTTCTTTTATTTTTTCTAAAAGTGCAGGAGCTTCCATGATTTATTTCTGAAACTTAATTTAATAATAACAAAACACAAAAATAAAAGTTAAAAGAACACTGACTTTATTAAACTTTTCTGCATTATAAATAGGCTAAAATTAGGTTAGGTCTGTAAGTTTTTTTTAAATAATGATTTTTTTTACAAAAGAAATACTTTCTCACTTCACTTAACAGGGTGTGCATTGAAATGATAAGTCTTGTAGCAATTTCCATAGGCTCCTTATATCATAGGTATGTAAACAGCTATGTAATTCAGAGGATAAGAAAATTACACATAATTAGTTAATCAGTTAATCACGTAATGATAAACAATTTTGGATGAAATTACAAACAGTGATTATTGAGGTTATAACTTATTAATTTGATAATTTGAAGATGGTATAATTATTTCTATAAAAGTATGATATTCTTGTTCAAGAGTAATTGCTTTTGGGCATGTAATAAAGCATTTTGGTAGAAAAATTACCGGTAATTTGAAAAACAACCTACATTGCATATTTACCTATTACTTTTTGGGTGATATGGTTATTTTTGTAATTTTTGCAAGGAAAGCTTTATTATATGTTTTTCACATTTATTTTTTTAACTTTCCGTTGTTTCTGCACTTTTATATTTTGGATTATATTATTATTATTGGGCATATAATAAAATGTTTTGGTGCAAGAATCACCAAAATTTACAAAAGTTCCAAAAAATCATTTTACAGAAAAAATATTTCATTTGAAACATTAATTGAAACATCACCTGAAGTATCACAAATATTTTGTGGATATTAATGTGACCAAAAATAGCTGAAAATTTCACAATTTCTTGGACATATTTTAATCATGAAAAATTTGTTTGGTCTCAAAAAATGTTGTTACTGTGATTTTTTGAAAATGGGTAATTGTAATATGGAGATTAGGAAAGTTGCTTGCTGGCATAAAATAAGTTCTTTTTAAAATATTCTAACATAACCTATTTTGATTAATGAACTGCACAAATATGACACAAATCTATGTCAGGTTTGGTTAGTTTAGATTTTTGTATTGTTTTTTTTAAACAAAAAACTCTTTTGTTTACAAATGTGATAACTTAGATTAGTTTGTGTAAGTCAAAGTTGAATAACAGATATGAATTGACAATGAATGGTAAAACAAGACAGCCGTTGCAATGAAATATGAACACACCCGGAAATAAAAAATATTCAATTCTAGAGTTAATTTATAACAAAATCATTATGTATATAATAAAACTGCAATTTGTTTACTACATTATTTTTTTCAAAAGTATTTTTTACTTACTTTTTCATTCAGGACAAAGTTCGTATTCCTGTGGGTTAATGATAATTAATAATTGAGACATATTAATTTACACCTCAACCTCAACCGATTTTTGTCATTTTTTTCAAAACGCTGAATGTTCTGGTAAAAAAACTACTGAAAACGAAAATTACAGTAAAAATCCACATTCCACAGTATTAATAATTTGCTGACATTATCAACACACGGGAAAAATTCGAACCAATCCAAAATTATATTTATATTATTGTGTATGTTACCGATCTGTGATCCAGTTAGCGCTATGTACAGGTTAAAAAATGTTTCATTCATCGGCTCTTGCGGAGTGATACCAACTGTCTGTATTTTCGTGCGTCGGTAAATCGTTCCCTATGAAATGTAAACGAACCGGTAATAATGTCGTCAACAAAATAGTACAGTTAAAATAATAATCATAAAATGATAGTTAATAAAACAAAATCATTGCAGTATTACATAATAATAATAATAAATAATAAGTTGAAACAGTTGACTAATTACTAATCTTGTAAGTACGCAAAAAGTACCTTACATTGTGATATTACTTTATAAAAATAAAATGTATAAATGTAGTTGCACAGTAATTACAAAATTCAAAATGGTAAGCCAATAACTGAAAGGCTACTAGTACAGTAGCACAACAGTCAATATCGTATGAATCTTAATCATAGACATAAAATAAGGTAAACTAGACCAAAGATAATATAAAATATAACAAGGTCTTGGCTTGCTGGCTGGACAGATGCCAACGGGTCATATTAAGAGAGAGAAAAGAATTGATTTTTGTGCATCCATCTTCCCGAATTATGTTTTGTTGTCATAAAAATTTCAACTAAGCTACAAGACAAAAATAGATTACCCAAGAAATCTTTTTTATCTTTCTACCAGCTGGAAGATTCAACTGACAGCAGGTATACATGGGTCTATTAAAACTTGTCTATGTTATGTTTATGGTTCTGAAATTCAGATTTGAACTGACTGAACATAGATCCGTATTTGATTCTGCAGAATAATAATTCTACGAAGTACACATTGCAATTTTGACTTATCATCTACTGTATATGAAAATTATGCTATAAAAATCTATTTGTTAGTTAATTATGGAACAGTATTAATAATAAAAATTCGAATTCAAACCATGGAACAAATGAATCAGCTTCACACTAACAATGCAAAAAATAAACAAATTAAATCCAATAGTTGATAGTGTAGATAAACTGAACTATAGTTAATACAAAATTGTCTTCAGACTGCACTGTAAGCAGCCCAATGTACTCTTGCAATCCTCCCCACCACTCAAATCCTGAGCACTTCATACTACGATGTATTTGAATGGGGCACAGCCTGATCACTAGCCAAGTCACAAATAATGCAAATTTGTCTCCACTTTGTAGTAAGCAAATGGGTTTTACCTATTACAAAATGAGATATCCATGACTATTCTCAACTGAATTAAAGGCCTCTTCACAATTCACATAGTGTTTTACCTGCTTTGTTCTGGGTCACTTAAAGCTCTGTGGTTAAGATGACTAAGACATTAATCAGTCTGCTGCGCCTCAAGATCATAGGTTCCGCAACTCAAGGTCATTGGTTCAAAACTGCAGTAAGCTTTAACCTTTCCATTAAAACCAATCCGATTCCCCATCCTGATTAATCTAACTGGAATAAAGTATGGAATTTAAGAAAAAAAGGGACTTTTAGACTATTCATTGTAAGTAGTCCTGGTCGACACCGGTGGATTGAACATTAAATTAACTAAGAATTAAATGTGTGTCAATCAAAAGGGATTATTCTGGTTTATACAATTGATTTACCTGTTTATATTGGTCGGTGTTAAACTATTGCTATTTGAAGAATCAGCAAATAACAGATATTGCAACAAACCCCCCCCCCAATATGTCTAATCACATTACATACAATTAAACTTAATACAGTCGACTTTGGTTATATTGCCCTCGGTTAGAATGCTAACTCGGCTATAGCGCTATTTTCATAATGTCCCCAATATTCAATATTAACTGTATGTGTATTTTAGGCTTGGTTAAAACACTTTGTGAACTCAGATACAACGCTGTCACGCTGCTGTTACAGTCCAACCATTTTGTAAACGGCCTGCGCGAGAATATCTTGTGCGTACAGAATTCCCCTCCAACAGTTCAGTGACACACAGTCTGCCAATCTGAGTCTAGAAACTGTTACTATTCAGCATTAGTGAAGGACAAGAGAGGAGTTATGGTGACAGAGTGGGGACATGACCTCTCACTCGCCATTTTTTCTCTGTTCTATTGATGCTTTTAGCAGTTTTCTAAGCTGCTGACCTATAGTCACTCTCACTTGAAATACAATTTGTGTTCTACTTTTAGAATAAAGGTTGAGAATATAAACGGAACCTTTCTTAGAATTTTGTTACAGGCTAAACAAACAATGTAAACTGTGTCGTTCCCGTAAAAGCGTTCTCGCGCTCACACACTGTACGCCTTAGTGGGGGGAAAACTTCAATCCCACGTACCCTCACAACAGTGTACGCACTGTGTTGTATGTATACATACTAGACTGTACAGTACTTATTTTCTATTAGTTTTAAATAAATATTTCAAAATTATGTAATATGTGTAATAAATTGTAATAAAATAGTCATTAATTATGTTCAGAATACAAAGTATGCTTTTCTTTCACTATATAGCCTATAGTATTTCCGCCATTTACAACGCTATCTCTCGTTTATAGCACTCATATACGTTTCATCCCTTTAACCGCATTATATCTGAGGTCGACTGTATTTAGAATTAATTATTACATTGAATAATAGAATAGAGAATAAAAAGTAAGTGACAAAATAAAAAATGTGTTTTTTATTAAAATAAAAGCTTAAGATATGAATAAGACACACTTATTATTATTATTATCCATCTTTTGTAACTGTTAGATCAATTTGAATAAGTAAAGTTAATTGAAACATCACTGTACTATGAAGCTTTGATAAACTGTCGCTCTTTTAACTGGCAATTTATTCGAATTTGAAAAGTTAATTTTATAAACTTGAATTTTCTGAAGAAATTAGTATTTTACTAGGCTTATTTGTGGAGAATACATTAAAGGACGGCAATTTGTTTTGCTTGAAATGTCTAAACAATCTGTCAATACCTTTTTGAATTCCAGTTGAGTGTTGGCTAGATGACCACTCAACTGACTATGCAGATGTACACCAGACAGCCAGATTTCAATACAATACAATACAAATTTATGCGTCTGTTTTGTTTAATTATCGTTCTTCTATTAGTCATTTTTTGTACCTATTTGTGTGTGTGTTTTATTCTATCACCTAACAAATCAGCAGGGAGTAAATATTGTTAATAATGAATACAATATACAGTTGTACCTCGATATACGAGTGCCCTAATATACGAGTATTTTGAGATACGAGCCGCTGAGCGAGCGATATTTTGCTTTGAGATACGAGGAATCGCACACTACACTGCTGCACACAATCCCCACATGCGGGGCGCATGTTGGGGTCGTGTGCAGTGTCTAACAGTTTCTCCCACCTCAGACTAGATCTCAGTCTGTGTGCGCATGTTCTGGAAGGACCACTTTAACATCGTGATATGCCTAATAATTATTGATCAGACCTGGCTGGATGTTACGAGGACCTTAACTTCTTCATGGAAAAAGCTGTGGCCTGAGACTATAGCTGAAAGGGCCTTTGAAGGATTGGAACCCGAAATGTCTGTGGTAGAGGAAATTGTTTCTTTAGGAAATTCCATGGGTCTGGAGGTGGATGAGAGAGATGTGAATGAACTTGTCGAGGAAAAGTCTCAGGACCTGACAACCGAGGAGTTACACGATCTACATGTGCAGCAGCATACGGTGGTTCAACGAAAAATTAGTTTTGAAGAGGAGGTTATCTCTACAAGAGATACAAGGGAGATCTTGGGAATGTGGGTAAATTTGTTGTAGAGTTCGTGGATAAAAATCACCCTGAAAAAGATGCAACTGGTCGTACATCGTAGTTGTTCAACAAAACTTGCCTAACTCATTTCCGCAACATCCTAAAAGAGAGGAAGAAACAAACCTCCTTGGACAGTTTTTTTAAACGATCTGCAGGTGAAAATGAGCAAAGCGTGACAAAAAAAACGAAGACCAGTGATGAAAATTAAGCGCTTCCGTAAGCACTTCACTTTTTCTTTTATTATGTTTTTATAGAATATGTATTTGTTATTTCTAAATAAATGTTTCTTCTTGTAAATACATTTTTCTTATTCAAAAACACTTAACAAAAACAACCGAGGTGGTGTTTTGGGAGCTGGAACGGATTAATGGCATTTCAATTAATTTCAATGGGGAAAATTGTTTTGAGATACGAGCAAGGTTACAGAACGAATTAAACTCGTATGTCGAGGTACCACTGTAGTAAGTTACTTGCCATGTTTTAATGTTTTACATGCAATATACATGTTAGTAGCTGTTTAAATTTTACAGGTAGAATTATTTGTGGGACTTCATTAATTTAAACCACAAATAATTCCTGTGAATGTGAAAGAAAGATTGAACTAATTTAATGTAAATTGTTTGTTTGTGTAAAGTACAATTTACATTTTCAGTTCATAAACGTTCATTTTTGTTATCATTCGCTCATTAGAAACGGATAGGGTAATTTGTTTAAGATTCAATTAACCACCTCAGTCCTTGGCTCGACCCTGGTAGTTATTTTGAAGTTTTACTGTATTTAAATTAACATTAAAAGGGAAAGAAATAAAGAAAAACAAAGTTTTTGTAACAATTTTACTAATATACATAGTTACTTAAGTTAAAATCCATTCATTTTCTTTTCGCTTTGATAAATACCCATTGTAGAAATCCGCTGAGGACATTTGCTTTCTCCCAGGTAAAGCAAAACCAGAACACGACACATAGTTTCCATCCGCACACTGCACTTTAAATATTTTTGTTTTTGGATTCCACCTGATAAGTCCAGGTTTTACATCCATATTCACTACACCTTGATTAGAAGTTTTGTGAGAATTTAAGAAATCCATAGCAGATTTATTTGATGAATATAAGTTGTTGCTTCCTATTTGAATAGATTTTATAACTTTGTATGGACGTATATCAAAAAGACGTAACTGACTACCATGCCAATAACAACTTAGAGGATATAAATGTGAGATAGCTCGATAAAGATTGTAAACAGATTTCGCATCCATCAACGTCCAGTTAACAAAAGCTAATTTTGAGTTCACTCGAGGAGCTGCAACAAAGCATTAACTATTTAGACTCTCTGTAACTATTTTGCTACACTAAAACAAACACTATTGAACGTATTAGATTACAATGCTTTAATTAACAAAAAATCACAGTAACTCAGGTATCTAAATTTATACACGTCCTATGTGCTCTCCATTTTAAATTACACTAAGTTAATAGTGATCATAGAGATAACATATACATAAATATCTTTTCTCATAGTTCAATGAAAATAGTTGGATGATTGTGGAAAATAATTTTAATGAAACACAGGCATAAGATGGTAAGAGAACAAGTTAGTGAGAAGGGTATGGAAATTTGGTCCCCTGGGATATAAGGAAATCTCCAAAATTTTCCAAAACCTCCTAGTGTCTAATACTGTGTGACTAGTGCACCATCAACTCGGAACAAATAGGAATGAAAAGCCGGATTTATAGTGTGGCAAAATCTTGTAAGATCATTTTCAAAAGGTCAAATGATTTTCTATCTGCAACATTTTTTTGTTTACAGTAATAAAATACTTATTATTAATTAAGAGCCCAGTAAGATATGCCTATGACAACACCATGTGATCATTATGTTGCAGTGTTTTCACAACAATATCTGGTTGGTTGCTAGAAGTCAAAACATGTCGTCTACACTTTGATAAATCCATTTAAATGAATGTTACTTTCACTTCAAAATGGAAAGAAATTCAAAGTTGATGTATACATATGCTAAAAATTGAAGCACATTAAACAACTCTAGCTTGTTTATCCCTGAATCCAAACACTGAGCGGATTGAATTTCAAATGTAAATCCATCAATATTCTTAAAAAAAAATTTTTCTGTACAACTGATATCCATTTTCAGAGATAACCGGTTACTATTCAGTATACAATTAATTAAACTAGAACATTTTAAATATACTTTTAAGTGGAAACAACCAACAGTAGAATCAGCTGGTTGAGAATAAAACCACAACTGTCTCAATTTCAGTAGTTTATTTTTTTTTTTTAGCATTTCTTAAAACAAACTTGTTTGTTATTTATTAACAATTTATTACAAAGCACTAACAGAACAATGTTAACCAAGAAACTCATTCAGCAGTCAAATGTTGAGAGATGAATAGAAATGTTTATTTATACACTATCAATAAATACATTTAAATTATTATGGTCTCTCATAAACTGATATAAATCTTAAAATGTTCATATTTCAAAAATTTGAAAATTAATAATTTTAAATTCTTAAAATATTGATTTTACTATTTCATTTTAAAATACATACAGTTCGTGCTCATACTGATTTTAGTTTACAGGTTTAATAAAATGTTATTGAAAATGTTAATATATATCAACTTGGTTAACTTATCAACTAGTATAATATGTGTCAGCCAACCTGTTTCTTATGTACAGGTAGGTATATCATTCATTTCTTCTTAACTTTTTTTTTTTTTTTTTGTTAGACGTCTGACTATTGTGCACACTTAGGCTAATGCAGATGATGGGATGATTTTTAGCTTATGGAAATGCCAAGCCCTGGCCGGGAATCGAACCCGGATCCTCGGGGTGAAAGCCCAATACGCTATCAACTAGGGCCACCGAAATGTAGATAAACTAATAAATAATTAAATAAGATGAATGATTTTTAGTTTAAATATCCTTAAAAAAACTGTAGGAAAACATATTTTCTGGTTCAGAATCCTTGGAAAGTATTTTATACAAATACAAACTACAGTGGACCCCGGTTAATGGTTTTAATTTGTTCCAGAACTGAGACTGTTATCTAAGCAGACTGCTGTGTGAGTCAGCATTTACAATAGAGATTTGTGGAAAACATTTTAATTTGTTACATAGAAAAAGTAATTTAGTATTCACCATTAACATGTCAAATATAAATAATGAAGAAAATTTACAGAACTGAAGTCATTTGCTTTATTTCAACTAAATTCATACAAATATATATAGGACAAATCAATACTGTATATTTTTTTTGGTTCAACGCCGCCTCGGTGGCCTAGTTGATAGCATACTGGACTTTCACCCCAAGGACACGGGTTCAATTCCCGGCCAGGGCTTGGCATTTTCATACGTTATAAATCATTTATTGTCTGCATTATCCCAAGTGTGCACAATAGAAAACACCAATAGTTCAATAGTCAAAGTTTGTCTTTTACTTCCACTACCACAAGTACTTATTTTTAGGACTCATTTAATTAATATTCACAAAGAAATAATAAAAACAGGATTTAAACAATTTGAAACTTGTACACAAAAACACTTAACATTTTGTTAAATTTAAAAATCAAAATTACGTGACATGATAATATTATAACTGTTTAAATTTTTTAATGAGCTAACAAATTAAACACACAGTAAAATAGTTGATGACACACTAAGTAAAATTAGGTATGATAGAAAAGTGAATAGGAGTTACATTCTGAGAACAGATAAGTAAGAAATATCTATAAGTTATTGCCGTAAAAAAACACCCATAAATCAAAAACTTATTTGTGTTAACTCTGCACAATGTTTATTTCTGTAGCACAGAAATATGTTATCATTATATTTACACATCTGCTTTGAATTAATTTGAACAAAATGAAAATACTCTTACAATATGTCCAGCCATTTATCAGAAACTTTGGGTCATTTTTCATTGGGTGAATTAGACAGCTGTCCAGGTCATCTGTTATCACTATACTCTGTCATTTACTTCTAACAATGTTCTTTATTTCATTAAGGTGTTGCTATTACTAACAAAATTGTTTTCTTGAGATTGATATCACTGTCACAGTTGGCAAACAGGTGATAAAAGGACTGCTGCATCACTTGACACAGCAATACCGCAATACCGTCGGTACTCATTATAACATACTAACTGAAGGGATGACAATATCCATTGTAATAAAAATCGGTCATATGAAAACATTAAAGTATAACAAACTGCCCACTTTTTCATGTTTGCAAAGCACACAAATTAACTATTTTAGGGACTTTAAACATTTCCATAAACATATTAACAGAAAAATGTGAAGATTGAAAATGGTAATACAGATCTGTATTCTGTGCAATGTACAGTCTGAGCTAAGATGTAAAGTAGGTTTAGGTGCATTGCATAAATAGCTACCACTTTTATCAGACTGTACATAGCAGTTAAAATCAGATGATAACGATTACCAGAACTGAATGATTTGTATATTCAGATTATTAGCTAAACATCAAGTTAACTGCACAGTCATTTTGTGCATCAATACGAATCCAATTGTACGATCAGATTATAGAAAAAATCAGAACACAAATAAATATAATCACATTTCATAGAAAAAAACCTACAACTAAACTAAGAATCGACATGATTTGGTTGCAGAAAATACATAGTGCCCAAATCAGTAAGCAGTCAGTTGCTGATCCACTGGTGTATTAAAAGGTTGATTCCTTTGTATCATGCTTTTTGCTATGGATGAAGTACAGCGCTCATTCAGGCAACATAGGCGACTGTGCTTGTTGTGTTGATAAACAACGTGCTATATTTATAAGGTTTATATTTATGAAGATTTGAAATACAGACATTATAGTCATCACTTCTATCATATGTTCATTATTTAAGTGTAAGAATGGACCAATGTAAATTTTTAAAGTTGAAAGTACAGTACGATAGCCGAAGGGACAACCCTAAACCATCTGAAAAACTCTGTTTTATACTGACTGCATTCTCGTTACATCAGCTTTACTGAGTGGTAAACAGTAATATCCTGTTGATGTTTAGGCGCAACCCTGTCTAAGGCTGTCTTGTGCTTGATGCCGAGACTTTGCCAGTCATACTATACATTATATCAAGGATTGACTGTAGCTACTTGATATATTCAATCAAATATTCAAAGATAAACGAAGCTGTTTTGTCAATTAATCTATCCTTATTGACAATCTCTTCAAATTAATTAGTTTGAAAAGATTATGTCACATGGACATGTTATGACTACAAAACATGCTGAACCTCGACTAAGAAGTCACAACACGAACATAATAAGGTCAATGCTTAACTTGGATAACACATAAATGCGAATGTAGTTTAACCCATTGGAAACTGGATTTTACTAACATGCTATTGGCCTTCAGTACTGAATTTTTTCAGTAGTTTACACTAAGATTATGTGCAATAATAAAAGCAAGTAACCTACCAATTTTATCCTACATAATGTTGTTGTAATTGTTAACACATATTTAGCCCACACTTTTAACACTATATTAACATTTTTTTATGTTTATATATTTACACTATGTACATTTTGTTTCCTTTTTTTAAAATTTGTCCAACTATGATAAATTTCAAAACAATTTTCCAAATGCAAAGGAACACTACATTTTTTGCACTGGTAAATTGTTTCAGACCTTTTTCCTTTTGCAGTACATACTCTACACTTTCTAGATGGCCTTGCTTTGCTTGTTGGGGGGATTTTCCCTATAAAATGTCACCAGAATTTTAGTTATATTTGGATTAGAAGTCCTCTGCCAATCATTTACTTGTAGGTTATGTGTAGTATTGTCTGCAGTTAGGCCTATTTTCACAGATCTCATCATCACTGTTATCACTATCACTACTGTCATTTTCAAAAATACCTTCTTGCTCTTCATTATCACTAATCTCACTACTTTCATTTAAAATATCCCCAACAAACTCACTAAATGCACTTGAAGAAATAAACAATTCCTCACGAGAAGCCATGTTTCTACAACTGTCAAATTCGTACACAACTTCACCAAGAAACTGGCGGAAATTAACGAGTAACAACGGAAATAAACGAAGGAAAAATATCTCATAGATTGAAAATAGATTTATATTTCTATATTCAACTTTTAGGTTAGAAACATATGGCAAAGAGATCAGGGAAGTAGAGGACAGACATTGCCCGTCTTTAGTACTTAAGCCATTGAGAGAGGACGGACGGGCAATATACATCTTTCGTTACCAATGGGTTAAAAGTTACTAAAGAAACTTACCAAAGGATACACCTTCTTCGGGTTGTGGATATGCCATATTCAAACACCTAGGCAAGTCTCGGATACATTCCATAAGCAACTGTGCCCCGTGCTTAGCTAACCTCTGTGTTAAATTCACAGCAAACTCATCAGGTCCGATTGAACAACGATATTGTCTGACAACATCACCAGTATCAAACCTAAACAAACACAAATAACTTCCATTAATAATCATAGAATTGAAATAAACACAATATCTATTATCTGCAGGTTGTACAGTAATTATTGGAACTGTTCTTTACAGATCAACTATGGATTTTTGGTTAGTTAGACATTCTTGCAAGAAAATATACATTTTTTTTTTAAATAAAACTGATATGAAGTCCCTCTCCTGGAATACAAAGATAAGGCATTATCATACGGTAATTAAACCAGAAGCCTTATATGCAGCTGAAACATTATCTCTCACAACCCAGGTTGGAGATCAAAGAAAGAAAGATATTACGAAAAATCTTAGGCCCCAAATTCCATAACAACCAATTACTCCACATCAGTAATGAAACTCTTTACCAAAAAACTGAAACACTATCAGACACAATAAGAAAAAGAATTGATTTTTATGGGCACATCTTCCGAATGGACAAAAATAGACTAACCAAAAATATATTTGACTACTTTCGCAGTAGAAGAGCCAAACCACTTTGGTTTAGAGAAAGGGAGAAAGACATAACAGAACTACAGATCACTGACACTATGCTCATGGACAGAACAGCCAAAACAATAACCAAGGACAAGAAGCAACGGTTCCAAGACGAAGTCAAATCCAAGCGAACGATCCAAATCTCTGATGAAGAAAGAAAAGCAAGATCACAACGAATGAAGCAATACTGGGCTACGAGGAAGGCACAGAACATTAAAAAGTGATTGATTTGGTGTACTTCAAAGTTGGGTGAAACAAATAAAGAGAGAAAACTGATATGGAAGAAAGTATCCAGGTACTAACAACATTAACTAAATTTTTATACACAAACCTCACATTTGAAATTGCTATTGAAATTATAAAGTGCTTGAAATTATAAATTATTCTTTTTCCGATTTTAATGCTTGATTGTGAAATCTGATTTTCAAAAAAGTTATGATTTTTTAACCATTCGAATTGCTCAACACTTTTTTCTAGACAATAAACTTGTCTAACACATTACCAAAATCAAAGTTTGCAAAAAATCTGACTAAAATTGAAAATGCTGAGAGTGGTAAAACAAATCTTCAATATGTTCTCGTGGCTTTGGGAAACATTTTGGCACAGGAAGTACAATAACCCATGGATCCTAGAACCACCAGCAGAACAAACATTAAAAACACAAACAAGTTTCAAACACCTGATGCTTAAATGGAGATCAAGTGGTGTGGTGATCGAGGAGCCTACACAGCTGAAGCGTCCTCTGGACTACGACAGGTACAACATAAGCACTCAACTTGTGGAAACTATAAATAAAGCCAAGGACAACCCAGTCACAGTTGCACACATTACTTTGGAGACTATAAACAACCTATACCCATCAGACGACTGGTTGCGAATATACACTGACGGATCTAAAATCAGAGGTGAAACAGGGGCGGGAATATTCTGTGAGCATTTTTCTCACTACTTTGCATTAAGCTTGGACGCCACCGTTTTTGAGGCGGAGTTATTTGCACTCGATGAGGCATTGAGGCAAATAATAACGAGGCATGGTTGAATAATAACATAGTGATATTAGTTGACTCTAAATCGGCATTACAAGCAATTGCTGACAACACATCTGCAGGCTCTATGATAGAATCAATCCAGAAGAAATACAAAATAGTTAAACACATTACCAAGGAATTGGTTCTGCAGTGGATCCCGTCACATGTAGGCATACAAGGGAATGAGCAGGCAGACAAGCTGGCCAAACAAGGAACCCTTATAGTGCAGAAACCAAAAAGAATGCTCACACTGGAGGCTCGGATTAGTGCACTGAAGCGAACATCTTATCTTGAATTTACAAACAAAGTCAAGGAAGACATAAAGAACAAGCCTTATGAGAATGTATTCGACTTGTATGGGAAGGTCAAGGACCTCCAGAGGAGGACATCTGTCGCGGTCTTTCGGCTGACAACTGGACATGACTGTATGAATGAACACCTGAAGAAAATTAAGATACTAAACTATGACAACTGCACATTGTGTGAATGCCCAGACACCATCATGAACCAGGACCATCTCCTGGTCTGCAGAAAATTAGATGAAGAGAAGCAGAGAAGAGGAGACCTCCCTGGCCTCTACTGGGAAGCAAGATCAAAGATGGCGTGAGCTAGCGGAAGCCATTGGAAAACAACAACAACATATGTTCTCGTGGGAGAAATTTGTGCTCATTTAATGGAATGGGCCTTACCTTAATGGAATGGGAACATTTCAAGATATTTTCTACTGAACAGTTATGTATCCATTTATAAAGTCTGATTCTGCGCTCTAAAACTATTTGAAAGGATTAAAAACATCTGTCTTTAAACTTTTAACATTTTGGCCACTTGCGGTCTTTACCACTATAAGTTATCTACAAATGTGAAAAACCAACTGAACCAATATCAAACCAATGCAAACCATCACCGAATTATAGAAAGGATTTAGTTTTACAAAGCAACTTCCCCAGGAGTTTCATATTTATAAGAAACATCTCTGATATGTTGTTTTTGTCCAATAAAAAGTGAAGTGGAGGGAATGCAAGTAAGAAATTAAAAGCTTTACGGAGTTCTGAACATAAAAGTTAATCCTAATTAAATATTTAAGCTATCAAATGCAATAAATTAAATAAATAATTATGGCAATTGAAAAATAAAATTTTAGATTTGGGATTAAGTTAAATTGTTAAGGATAAGCTAGTATTGTCAATTACTATAGTAATAAAAGTATCACAATCAAATTTCTAAGATTGCAATAAATAATTCTTTTTAGGAAATGAATTACAGTTAAGTTATTAGAATATTAGATTCTAGAGGAAGGAATTTGTTCAACCCCAGGCACAGTGATCAACTGACCTATTGTGCAACTTACCTCTTAAAATACCTAGTTCAACAGATTGGTGCCCCTAATAAGTTCCAACAACCCACTGACTAGCTCATTCTGCTGAAGATCCCTAGGGTCTTGGAAACCAAAAACCTCTAGCCTCCTACTAGCAAGAGCCTCACAATCATAAATTATGTGACCTGCAGTTTCCTCCTCCTTCCTGCACAATCTACACACGGTTTCTCCGTGGTACACACCTATCCTGTTCATGTGCACCCTCAGACCACAGTGCCCTGTTGAGCCCCATGATCCTCCTGAGTTGTGCTCTGCCCAGGACATCTGCTGCCCCTTTGATTCCTCCAGAAGGAACTTTGCTTAAGAGACGTTTACTATGGGAATGCCCATGAAGGTTATCCCATCTTACCTGGTGTTGACATGTGATCCACCCATTAATAGCGGACCTGGCCAACGATAGAGAAATCCCTAAAGCCGGCTTAGGTCCGATAAACTCAGATGCAGATCCAAGTCCAGCCAGTCGGTCTGCCTCCTCAATACCCTCAACTCCCCTATGCTCCGGAACCCAGTGAAGAGTTAGAATATAGTCACTATATTATATAACTGACCGACTAAAATATAGATATTTGGCTAATGAAATGATATTTGATTAATATTTGATTAATCGATTAATCAATCTAGTTAATCAGAAATAAAACAATGTAAACATTTCAGGAACAGCTATCATAACATTCATAATTCATAATTTTAAATTTTGCAACTGTATAACATTAGACTGAACTGTAGTATTATCAAAAGTATTGATGATTCAAAATAATGTTTTCGTTATACTAGTACACGAAAAACACTTGAAGGACTTACACTCTTTCTAAAACCAAAATGCCTGCCTGACAGAATTCCACTAACTTCTATACCTTTTTGGTTTAATGAGCATGATAGTGACTCCCGTCTCTGTGTCCCCATTTTTTACAGCGTAAACTACTGGAGCCGCTCCTCTCCATCGTGGAAGCAAACTCCCGTGTACGTTCATAACGCCCCTGTAATTATAAATACAGATAAAATTTATTCTCTAAAATAATAAAAGTGTAAATTTAATTAAATATAAAGTCTTCCTGTCTAGTGACTGTTACATTCTGTTATATTTTATATTAATAAAAATTTGTTTACAAAGTCATTTAAAAAAACCTAAAAAATAAGGGTTGGAATATTATATTTTTTTTTTGGTGTTTAACGTCCGACTATTGTGCACACTTGGGCTAATGCAGACGATGGGATGATGTATAGCGTATGAAAATGCCAAGCCCTCGCCGGGAATCGAACCCGGGTCCTCGGGGTGAAAGCCTAGTACGCTATCCACTAGACCACCGAGGCGGCTTGGAATATTATAATTATACCATACAAATCATTAGGCATACTATGCATTAAAATTATTACTCAATAATGTAATGTAAATAATTTTTTTTATACTTGAAAATTTGCTGTCATTCGTGTCAATAGAATAATTCATGGCATTTTGAAGGCTTGAATCGACTCTTTTTCTCAAGTATTTAACCTAAAACATAAGCCTAGTTGTACAGACCTACGTTAAAATACTAAAAACACGAAACTAACAATCAATTGATATCCTGAGTAATAAAATAAGTAACAGTCTTGAGTATTTGTTACCTGTTTTAAGTTTTAGGTCAAACACTTGAGAAAAAGAGTTGATTTAAAAGTTGTATTTTACCTATTGGTCTGTTACAATTCTAATTAATTTCTTAATTAATAAATTATTTCAACAATTTATATACTGTTTTCATCTGATAAATATCACACATTTAACAAAACAAATATTACACATCATAATATATTCACAACACACTTAATGTTAAACAAATTTTCACAATTAAAATCCATAATGTGTTTAACCTATATTAAATGTCTGATATTTATCTGGTGATGACAACATATATTAAATATATGTTTTATATATATATATATATATATATATATATATATATTATTATTATTTGCGCATAGACCCTGTTGGATCACGCAAAGCACTCCGACTCATGTCTCGTTCCTTCGAATCCTCCACACCTCCCTCATCCTGTCCCCATAGCTCCTCTTCCGCTCCTCCGTCCATTTTACCCCTGCTCTCTTTGGGATTTCATTCTCTGGGACCTTCCAACCGAGCATCTTTCTCCTGTATGCGTGCCTATCTTCAACATCTGTTGAGTCTATTCCTGCGTCATGTAGGTCTATTCTGACTTGTACGGTCCACAACGTTGTTGATTTGACACCTTGTATATACTTAAGGATTCTGTTGGCAAGTCTCGTTGTTGGGAGTCTACTGATGTGTCCATAGAACCGAAGCCTCCTTCTTTTGATATCTGCTGCCAGGTTCGATATCTTCTCTGTGGTCTTCCGGGAGTGCAACCTGTATCCATCTTCTGTTAATCTCGGACCAAGGATCTTCCTCAAGATTTTGCGTTCTTCCTTCAAAATACCCTCCATGGTAGCTTTTGTGTGGAGTGCTAGCGTCTCGCTTGCAAATAATACCTCCGGTTTTATGACTGTGTTGTAGTGTCTGATTTTTGTGTGCATCGACATACATCTCTTATTGTAGATATCACGCGTTATACCAAGAGCCCTCTTCATTCTCAGTAGCCGAACCTTTTGCGCAGGCTTCTCGCCACCTGTGGGTTTAAGAATTTCTCCCAGATATTTGAAGTGCTATATATATATATGTATGTATATATGATATATATCATATATATATATATATATATATGTATGTATATATATATATATATATATATATATATATATATATATGTATATATGATATATATCATATATATATATGTATATATGATATATATCATATAATTTATATGACACCAATAATTTATAGAAAAAATAATTAGGACTGTGAGGGACCAATAGGTAACGCAACATATAAGTTAGGCCTACTATACAAATCTGGTGGTTAAATGTTTAAAAGTTGATCTAAACTCTAGAAATGCAATGTTTCTATTACCCAAATGATGGCAATGGACTAGAAATAATAATAATACAAATTTTATTGGAAATATATGAAAGAGAAAATTATAACGTAATAATTTTAAAAATACAGCTCAAAATGGAAAACATCTCAAGCTACTTACATAGGTAAAGCATTAATCAATCTTTCAGGTATAAGATGTCCAAAAGAAACAACAATTCCAATGTCATATTTTTCTTTAATTTTTTCCGGATCAAGTGGCCAATCGTAAACTGTCAAGTTTTCCTTTTCAGCAAACTTGCGAACAATAGAGCCTGGACGGCTAACTACACCCACATCACTAATCAATGTTCCAGTTCTCCTAAAAAAAATAGAAAGAAACTTCCATGGATATACATGCCATTATGATATAATTTCATGTGTACTACTAAAAAACAGCAATTTTCCCCTTCATTTCATTTTAAGCTTTATGTAAAACGATTAAATAAATATCAAAAATTAAGGCATTTAATGAAGACAGATTGACTATCCAGTTCACACAATTTCTGATATCATGTGATATGATGTGTAAATGATGAAATTACATCAAACTTAATTTTGTTATACATTGCATTTGTGTACAGTATTTGATTATTCTTGATAATACTGTATATCATATTTGTATTATTTTATTTCTTAATGAAAGGGCTTACTAAATTTACAAGCTGTATCCCATTTATGTATTTTTATCCATTCATAAATAATTGCTCTAGTTGTCAGGTTTTAATCGTAATTCCATTAGCAAAAAATGTGTAAAAACCTTTTCCACTGATGCAATCAATTTTTACACCATTTAAATCTGTTTTGATTTCATTTTTTATTATGGCAACCACTGAAATCAGTTCAAACTCACTCAATTCACTCATTGTATCATCAATTATTTACGTAAATAAATATAAAAAGTTGGACTCGATGGTCGATGTGGTAGAGTACCAGTTGGTCTGCAGCGTCTCTGAAATATGCATTTCAAGGTTCTTAGAGCCACAGTTACTCCCGTTGCTTTACCCTTACCATTAATGCTGATCCCTCATCCTAATTAGTCTGTCATAAAGACAGACATCAAGAAAAAAATGTTTACATAAATTAAAACTCATATATATATATATATATATATATATATATATATATATATATATATATATATATATATGTATATATATATATATATATATATATATATATATATATATATATATATATATATATGTGTGTGTTTGTCAACAGTATATAGTTTACTGGATCAATGCACAACACAGTTCTTTTAAATTCAAAAAACTGATGCCTAAATGTTCATGAAAGTTTCATTTGGCACGAAGCTTGAATTGAAATTGAGTAAAAAATGGCTGTGTGAATGACTTTTACATTTTACAGAAACATAAGTGAATATTGTTCAAATAGCCTATACAATAAATATTTTGCATATTTCCTAATATGTTTTTTATTTGAAAATGTGGGGGGATTATTTAACTGTAAGAAAGTTAAAAGTTTTACCTAGATGAGTTTTAAAAAAAACCACATATGTGAGAACATGACAGTTAGCTGAGTATCATATTTTTCACACAGAAATATATTTTTTTAAACTCTTATAATAAGTAATGTTACAAATAAAAACAGTATTACTTTGGTCAGGTTTATTATAAGATTGTAACAACACACTGTATACAAATCAGATTTATGTTAGGCTATGCCTGACCCTACAGAATTTTCTACCTAAAAGTTTTTCTAAGTAAAACTGTACTCTACCAAATTTCTATGTGAAAATAAAAATTTATTATAAAAAGATTTAATCAGGCGGTTTTTAAGTAATAATACTATACGCATACTGATACATATGTTATGACAATGAGTATTATAAATTAATAAGTTTATGTTAGCTAGGCCTAAATATAAAATGATTGTATACAGAATTAAAACAGTGGAAACACCTTTTTTGGATAATGATAGCTTAAGTCTATGCTATTTAAAATTAATGAGACAAGTGTTATTAGGTAGAAAACACACCTGCCGATAAATGTAATAATGGAACACCGCTTATTTTTAAATTTCCCCCCTGTCAAAACGCTTTATTTAATCTATATAAGTAAAAGTCCAAAATATCACTTTGCAGAAATTATATCAGAAAACCAGAAAAAACTAAACTAACCTAACATAGTTTTGTGTAAAAGGTACTGATAATGTTATTCATTTACTAAGATCATACGTTGTACTTCACCAGCGTACTGACTACAGACTAGGCCTACTTTGCGGAATGATAATTTGTGCAGTAAATCGACCATGATCCATATAATGT
Organism: Callitettix versicolor; assembly: GCA_022606455.1. Classification (NCBI taxonomy): domain Eukaryota; kingdom Metazoa; phylum Arthropoda; class Insecta; order Hemiptera; family Cercopidae; genus Callitettix; species Callitettix versicolor. The sequence continues at coordinate 9,862,555 of CM040190.1, forward strand.
AAATGGTAAATAATATGTCACAAAGTAGTTTCATACTTTAATAAATGTTCTGCAGATTTATATTACTTAACTTTATCATACAATAAGCAAGAAAACAAAAATAAATACTCAACTGCCTAAATTAATGTCTAGTTCAACACTGTAACAATAGCAATAAATTACTTGCAAAACTTTGGTGAGAATATATACCAGTTTGGTAAGTTTATTTATACTTAAAAACTAACTTTTCAGTGATATTAGATAAGCCTATCATTATTCTTATACTTACAGCTTTGCACAAATTGGTTGAAAACATGTAAACGAAAAATCATCTGTACCAAAGTAAATAATTTTCCATGGTGGTTCTACAGCTTTAGTAGAATATTTGCTTGTTGCTGAAACCTTAGAATTTCTTCCCAAAACTGCTTCGCATGAATTAAAAATGTAACTACATGGACTACATAATGTTAAATAACATAAAGTTCGCACATACGTCATACCCTTTAAATATATTATTTTAAATTTGAAATATAAATATATTTTAAAACACTTAAAAATGAATGTAACTGTTTATAGTACTGAACATAAATCACTGTATTTTAATTATCTCTGATAATTACATAACGTAATTATGTAACGTATAAACCGTTACTTTTACACATACTTTATATTCATATTATTGTGGTGTTATTTAAATCCACTTTAAACTATTTTACATTGCATAACCTCTATCATAACATAATTTAAAAACATAACCTCCAAGAATTTACCGCATTGACTCATCGACCATTGACCACAGACGCTTTCAGAACAGCTGATTATACTAATTATAAAGACTATATCAAAGTGAAGATGTCGCCTCTGTCATTTATACCTTACATTCCATTCGTTTTGTAATATTTTTTGTTGAAATAATTATTGATTGTTATGATTTGCTTTTTTAGTCATAATAATGTACCTGAGTTTCCCTACGAATTACTAATTCTCGTTTTGTAAACCTTCTCTGTTCAGCTTGGTAACTGGTTATAGATTGGACTTTAGTTTTTCTTTTCTACCTCAAGAATTTGGCAAGCCTGCAACTTTCCATTTTCCATTACTTTCGCGACCATTTTTCAAACTCTTCTCCTCCCTTGTTATAAAATAAACATTTTAAAAAAAATGATTGATACTTCATTATTTCAAATGCAAATATATTTTAGCACTTAATTATTACGTACTTAAGGCTAATTAAGGTATTTAGATTAGGTATGTTATTTAACATTATTTAGTCCATATGGTTACATTTTCAATTCCAAAAAGAAAGTTTCCCTTATCAAGGAAATAAAAAAACAACTAAACAATTTAAAAAGTATATTTATTTGCCATTGTACTCAATAACTTAAACTTCTCTACAAAATTTTCATCCATTAACAAGCATTGTTAGTACCTAGATAGTAGCTTTTTTTATTCCAGTCCCATAGTTACTCAGTTACTCTACTGGCAAATTATTACATTATTTAACCATCTTGTTTTTTAATTCTTCCTCACTGCTGAGATGTTATATAGTTCTGGAAACAGATTAAAATCACTTCGAGCAAGGTTTAGGTAATATGGTGGATGCTCGAAACTTCCCACATTGGATTTTGTACAGAAGCTCCACTATTTCTGAGCAGTGTGTGGATGGTTGTTTTTGTGAATAAGCAAAATCAAATTATGTAACAAAAACTACTGGCAGGTCTGTTCTGATTAGCGTGATCTGCGCAACAAGGAATGTTCAATACTTCACAGTTATAGTAATGTGTTGCATTTGTTGTTGTTTTACAAGACATATAGTGAATTACCAATACTCACTATGGTTTCAAAAAAACTCACTTTTTCTGTAGAATCAAAAACTTTGATCTTTAAGGGAGCTGTTTATTCTTTTCTTTGTCACACCATACTGTGGCGTTTGGTTTTGGAAATTGATCAATCCTTATTTATATTTCATTAATAGTGACTAATTTTAATACCAGAGTATCCCCTTCAACTTCAAACAATAGCAAAATTAAAATTTAAAAAAAATTAAATTGTTGGTCTGCCTATTTGCTAACCATTATGAACATCACTGTTTTCAACAAACAATTAATTTCACCATCGGTAAACCATTTAAACATACATTTCAACCTCACCATACAAATTGCAAAGTTAACTATGAATTTCTGTGACAGATTGATTTTTTGTAGCCAAAAAAAGAATAACACTGGTAGTAAAAGGAAGTGGAAGCTCGTAGTGCATACTGTTAATGTTCCAAAGATATCGAAGAATTTGTAAGCTCCATCACAAGTGATGTAGTAAAAGAAATTTAATTATTATTATCTCAGGTCTAGATATGAAATGTATATTTTTACTTTAGTACATTTTATGGATTCCATTTTATTGCTTTTTACATTCAAACTCGGTTAACAAAAACAATTGAAAAAAATATAATGTCAAAAATACTACATCAGACTCAAAATATTACATTGAGTCTGTTGATAACTATACATGTTGAGCCTATAACCTAGTGGAATCCTCAGTCTAGGTTCTTAACAAAAAGATTTGTCCATAAAATAAATAGCATACCAGTATTTTCATCTTTTCAAGTTGTCTGTCACATTGCAGTTTTCTTCTGAGTTGAAGTTTGTCCTTTTTTTGTTATAGTTAATTCATGTACTTACATCTTTGTTTGCCAAACTGCCCATTGATTTGATAATTTAATGAATGTTATTTTATGTGGTTGTGAATTTATTTTAAGTTTTTCCATTTTCATATTTATTTTTTTACACAAAAAATTGTGTAGGGCCTAGTAAATACACAAAAGTAAGGATTAAAACAAATAAATATTATTTTTTTAAAAATCAAACTGTAATTATACCTATAAAGTGTACAGAACCAACAAAATAAATCAAGATTATTTTTAGTAAGAAATCAAATTATCTTTGAAGTAAAAAATTTCGACATTATTAAAATATGTTTTAAATCATTTATTTTTATATATTTTAAACAGATTTATTCAGTTTTCAATCGATCAGCTGATGTTGACTGGATGTCTGAAATGGACGTAGGTTTGTAGGTTTGAAGAAACTTTGGGAACCAGAAACATGCGTTCACTAGGCGTAAGAAAACCCAAGCGGTGAAAGCCAAAGCTAAATAAGACAAAGACGTTATTGCCATCATCCATATGTCCACTCCAACACTCTGGGCTTTCATTCTAAACAGAAATAATATTTAAATAAGAGTAAATAATGTATCTCATGCAATGAATCATATTGTTGTATGCTCATATTGTTCTAATTGGTGTAAAAACATAACCTTCAAATTAAAACATTTTCTAAAAAAAACGTATGGAACAAATTGGTATCAAATTGGAATCCACTGATCCATTATTATTTACTAGCTCAATTTTACTATACATAAGCATAAATCTACATAGACGTAAGATTTTTAGTTGAATACAAGTAGTGTATTAGCATATTATGAAACTATAAACTTTAAATTTGGATGAACGGGTTAAGGAATAGTTAAATTTTTATTTTAATGGCCATCTTGGCACAGCCAATTGAATAACTAAATAACAAATGCACAAAAATAAACAGTATTTGCAATTCAGACAGCTGTAATTTTAATCTAGATCAGCTAATTCTATTGTTTCCACTTAATTCTATTGTTTATATTTTCGTTATACTTTGAATTTATTTCACATTGAAATCTTATTACAGAAAGAAGTTATTTTTATAACAAACTATTTTCATTTGGAATCGATTGTTCCCGTGATCCAAGTTAGCGCAAAACAGCAAATTATTTTCAAGAACTATCTCATAAGCTGCTGCCAAGTAACACTCTAATGTTATGCTAATGGTAGAGAATTTTTACATAGCAGAAAGAGTGTAATGGTTGTCCAACCAATTTAACGACAAATGGCAATCATAATGGCGTTCTCAAGTAAAGTCTTCACTGTGTTAGCTTGTGTCTACATAAACCCTGAGTTTCAATGAAAGTTTTCAGATGAAGTTTAAGAGTTTTCAGATGGAAGTCACATTACTTTAAGTGGTTTTGTTGACTGGCAAACAACACAATTCCTTGAATTCAGCATTCAAGTATGATTTTGAAAAACTATAACATAGTGAGCGTAATATATATATATATATATATATATATATATATATATATATATATTATTATTATTATTTGCTCATAGACCCTGTTGAATCACACAAAGCACTCTGACTCATGCCTTGTTCCTTCTAATCCTCCACAACTCCCTCATCCTATCCCCATGGATCCTCCTCCACTCCTCCGTCCATTTTACCCCTGCTCTCTTTAGGATTTCATTCTCTGGGATTTTCCACCCAAGCATCTTTCTCCAGTATGCGTTCCTGTCTTCAATGTCTGTTGTCTATTTCTGCATCATGTAGGTCTATTCTGACTTGTGTGATCCACGACATTGTTGATTTGACTCTTTGTATATACTTAAGGATTCTGTTGGCAAGTCTTGTTGTTGGGAGTCTACTGATGTGTCCATAGAATTGAAGCCTCCTTCTTCTGATATCTGCTGCGAGGTTCGATATCTTCTCTGTGGTCTTCCGAGAGTGCAACCTGTATCCGTCTTCTGTTAATCTTGGGCCAAGGATCTTCCTCAAGATTTTGCGTTCCTCCTTTAAAATGTTTTCCATGGTACTTTTTGTGTGGAGTGCTAGCGTCTCGCTTGCGTATAATGCTTCCGGTTTTATGACTGTGTTGTAGTGTCTGATTATATATATATATATATATATATATATATATATATATATATATATATGGTTATAATGATGTACAATGTCAGGAAGGTATATGGATCCTTTATTTTGTTGATAATGATAGCAGCAGTAGTATGGCTGGTTTCATTTTTTTTTTTCTATTTTAAGGTGAAAAGCACTTTGAGGCTATTATCACCTCCCTAAATGTAAGTGTGAAGTGTTAAAGTTGTAAGTGTAAGTGTGTGTTAGACTCAGGTACCGTAAGGAATGTCTAAATCCTCTCAGTAGGTGCAGCTAGTCTGCACCCGCCCTACGGGAAAGCTGGTTTCAATAAGATAGCACCATTAACTACACAGTATTAGACACTCTAGAATTAAGCTTCGGAACATTTTTGTGTTCACCTTATAACACAAAGAACCAAATTTCCGCCCTTCTCACTCACTTGAAATTTACCAACGGTTCAAGAGTAGTTGATGTAATAACATAACCACCACCTGGTAGTTAGTTCATACAACTACCATTGTTGAATTACGAAAAATGATAAATACAGACCTGTGTTATACGAAAGGAAGAACATTTTTTTACTCATATGTTTGACTAGGGACTTCTAGAGAGGGCAGGGGAAAATTCATAGGGGCAGGAAAAAAATCTTAAAAACTGATTTTTAACATCACATTATTAGCAACTGTATTATTTTACTTAATTTTTTTGAATGTTAGTGTAAGAGGTGTGTTCAGAAAGTAACGAGAATTTTAATTTTTTGAACAAAATATTTATTTATTCTTCTACATTGATGTTGTCGCCTTCAAAATAGTCCCCACTGGAGATTATACATTTGTGCCAGCGCTTCTTCCAATCCTCGAAACACTTCTCAAACTCGATCTTTGAGATAGCCTTTAGATCTTTCAGCGATGCGCTTTTAATGTCATCTACGGCTGTAAAACGACAGCCCTTTAAGGTTCTCTTTATTTTTGGAAATAGGAAAAAGTCACATGGAGCCATGTCTGGCGAATACGGAGGCTAGGGCATCGTTACAGTACTGTTTTTGGCCAAAAATTCACAAACAAGCAATGAAGTGTGAGCTGGTGCATTACGTGGTGCAAAAGCCATGAATTGTTTTTCTACAGATCCGGGCGTTTTTTTCGGATTGCTTCACGCAAACGGCGTTGAACTTGTAGGTAGTACTCCTTATTGACCGTTTCACCTGGTGGCAGGAATTCATGACGCACTATGCCATTAATATCGAAGAACACAGTGAGCATAACCTTCACGTTCGACCGCACTTGTCGAGCCTTTTTCAGTCTTGGCGAGCCAGAATGCCTCCACTGGGATGATTGAGCCTTAGTTTCGACGTCATATCCGTAAATCCATATTTCGTCACCTGTTATAATACGTTTCAGTAATTCTGCGTCGTCGTTGACTTCATTTAGTGACTCCTGAGCGACTTCCACTCGCCACTGTTTTTGTTTAAAATTCAACAATTTTGGAACGAATTTTGCTACTACGCGTTTCATACACAAAACATTGGAAACAATGTCATGACATTATCCAATCGATATGCCAACATCATCAACGACCTCTCTAATTGTGATTCGGCGATTGTTCATAACCATTTCTTTCACTTTTTCCACGTTTTCATCGGTTGTTGATGTGCTGGGGCGTCCAGGGCGTTCGTCACCTTCAACGTCTTCACGGCCTTCTTGGAAACACTTATACCACTCATAAACTCTTGCTTTACTCATAGCAGACTCACCATAGGCCTTTGTTAACATTTCACACAATTCGTTCCATTTTTTACGCAAAATTTGATACAAATTCTTTGATCCATTTCTTTTAACAAATGAAAATCGCCGAGCTCATAAAAACACGTCTAACCTTAGTGGTTTTCACAAAGTCAACAATGAAAACAGATGAAAGTTTTATCATACTTCAAGGGCATGTATACCAACATAATAAAAAAAATGTTTGACAATCGGACTCTCCAAGCCCGCGAGATTTAAAAATCCTCGTTACTTTCTGAACACACTTCGTATATAGTGTAACACTTTTAATTGTTGTAATAACAATATGTTTCACAAAGTCTGATGTAATCAGAACTTTATAATGGAAAGAAAAACACATGGTTGTACAACACTGAGCCAGATTGTGTAACAGACAGAAGTATTACTGTTCAGTATTTTTTATATTATTAAATATCCTTCATAAATAAACTTGTTAAAGTTTAGTACGTATAAAATAAAAGAAAATGATATTAACATTATTAACTCACTGCTTTTTGACAAAAAATAAATTAATTAAAACATAACTTTTCTGGCTTTCTTAGTTGCAAATTCATTAATAATATCTCTGAAGGAAAATACTTCACTCGGAAAGGCCATGAGTATGTCACTGACAATCCTGACATCTCAGAACGTAACTGTACAAGGGCCCAGTAAACCTCTAGATGAGCCTGTGTTTGATATAAACATTGTATAGAGAGTATATAGAAAATATTTTTGTACAAAATTATCTATTATCTCTGTTTTTTTCTCTACGCTATTATTTATTATCTCTGTCACCATTGTATTTTGTTAATAAATAATTCATTGTAAATTGTTACTCGGCTATATCAAAATCATAATTTATTCAGAAACTTTTTAACATTAAACTTCGGATAGTCCTAGTTCTGCTTCAACCAAATTAGATGCAAAGCAGATAGGTTACTTTTTCATCTAAGAAAAGACGGAAATCCTTTATTGCTGTACTTACAGTATTTCTGCTACAAGTAATTTAAACAATTTAGAATTGTATTTCACAAACTAAACAAAAAATTTGGTCTTAGGCCAATTCAGTTCTATGACAATGATAATATTTTCAGTGTGTTTATTTTGGTACATACTGAAATAGGCAATTAGCTTGTGGTAGTTTTACATAAAGACCGAGATAGCAGCACTGGTCAGAGCTTCCGTTTTAAATAAAAAAGAATAGTGTTAAATTTAAGCGTTTTTGACTACATTATTTTGTAATTAGTAGTAATGAATCGCAGTTTGCACATTACTGGCGTAAGTGCGTATTCTTTATGCAAATTTCCACTGATATGTGCGTTTCATTGTATATAAGTTAACCCTGAAACACGTTTTTCCGGCCATTTTTTTGTCTGGAACATTTTCACAGGTAACTGCGACGAATTGGTGTTAATTTTCTACAGAGTTATATTGAAACTAATTTGTCACGTATAATATATTACTAAACAAAGAAGTTGTAGCAAGAACGTGTCTAGATCTAATTGTCTATATCGTGCTGCAATCTTGAGGAGTTTGTTTGAACTTTATGCAATATGGTGCATAGTTGATTGAAAATTAAATATTCTTGACAATTATAGTGTGTGGTTATAGGCTACATTATTT
>CM040190.1:9875652-9923152 GCA_022606455.1 Callitettix versicolor
CTTATACCACTCGTAAACTCTTGTTTTACTTATAGCAGACTCACCACTCACCATAGTCCTTTGTTAACATTTCACACACTTTGTTACACTTTATTCCATTTTTTACGCAAAATTTTATACAAATTCTTTGATCCGTTTCTTTTAACAAACGAAAATCGCCGAGCTCATAAAAACACGTCTAACCTTAGTGGCTGTCACAGACAAAGTCAACAATGAAAACAGCTGAAAGTTTTATCATACTTCAAGGGCATGTATACCAATATAATAAAAAAAAATGTTTGACAATGGTCTCTCCAAGCCCGTAAAATTTAAAAATTCTCGTTACTTTCTAAACACACTTCGTATTTTAAGGCGAAAAACACATTGAGGCTATTACAGCCTCCCTATATGTAAATGTGAGTGTAAAGTCGTAAGTATAGTGTTGTAAGGGTAAGTGTGTGTTAGATTCTGGTACCGCGAGGGACGTCTAAATCCTCTCAATAGGTGCAGCTAGTCTGCACCCCACTACCCCACTGACAGCATAACTACAGCAAGTGAGTTAAGAATAGGGTGGACGTGACGTTTTAACACAGCAAGTCTTCGCTTTGTGAACAGCTAGCTAGAATAAAAGTGCACGTAAACTATTTATGTTTGCGCGTCGAGTTTATCTCGGTGTGCCGCGCTAATGAGCTTGGTGTATGTGTGTCACGCTTGTAGTTGTTTACATTTTTTCATTTATTACTAAAATCAGCTGTTTAATTATTGTATTTTTTTAATATTTTGTTTAAAAAACACTACTTTTTATTTAGGGTCTAACCTTAAATATCTTGTGATGGTAAACGTAATCAGTCTTCTGTACTTTAATGCATTGTTCTTTCAATTAATCAACAACATACATTAAACAGATTAAATTAGAAAAATTATTAAAGTATTAATTATAAATTTTTAATTTTTAGATCAGGTTTTAAGTTTCACTTGTAAATTGTTGAAATCACTCAGTCGTTAAAATTCAGTAGATTAAAACCTAAACAAAATGAAACAGCCTTCATCTTCAACTTGCAATACGCAACTGACACACACACACACACACACACACACACACACACACACACACACACACACACACACACACACACAAACATACACACACACACAAATACATACACACACACACACACACACACACACACACACACACACACACACACACACACACACACACACACACACACACACACACACACACACATCCTACTGTTTGCGAAAGGAAGGTGATCCGTAGATCGATGAATGCACTTCATAGTGCATGTATGTTAAACGTAATAATTTTTATCTAAATTTTTTTTTATATTTCGACTCTACAAATTTGGATATGTATTGCCTATACGTCATGTAAGAACCAAATGGCCAAAAACTGATGACACGCTACTCTTGTTGACATCATTCTTTGACATTCCTCCAACTGTGTTTGTGACATCTGGTCCTTGAGCACAGATGCAAGTTGCGTGATTCTATCACACGGTGTGCATTTGTCTTTTTGAGGTTATAATTTAGGCTACATGTGAGAGGAAGAATAAGGGCGGAAAATAAGACTGATAAAACCAGCACAGAGGCGGCAAAATGGTAAACCTGGTGATAGTACACTACATTTTGCGCGTTTTCTGTGAGCTGAAAAACGTTGGTAGGCAAACCCTTTACATCACCTTTTTCTTTGAATATAGTGACGACGAGACGAAAATATATCACCTTTCTTGAAAAGAAGAAAAATGGAGAAAAAGAGAGAAAATGTACATAGTGTTAGGCCTACATTTTATGTGCAAGTCAATGAAGGTAACGTTCACAAAGGTTGCTTTTGCAACTGATTTATTGCTTTTTTTTACGATGAATATAAAATAGTAATAATAACAAATAAACCATCAATTTAATTGTAACTGTTAATATTGAATTATTTAATAGGGTATTTAATTGTGAGGAATACATATAACTAAAGAGGTTCTTGTAATAAAATGTGTTTTAATTACACAACATGTTTAACGCTGTAATTGTATTTGTAAGCTGTGTAAGCTTATTTGTAAGGTTGACCTGGCAGTTAACCGCGAATGCAGTGTCACCCAATTCGTTATTTGAAGGTTTGATTCATTCGATACAAGCGATGGTCCTTGAATACCTTTCCTTGGACCTAACCTTCTCTTTTCAATATTTTTTCCATTACTTACAGATCCTTATTGTACGTTCTGATTAACTGGCATAAATAGGTTATTTAAGAAAATTAATGCAAAACAGAACTTTTATAACTACAAATGGAAAATACATTGTCATAATTATCAAATCGTTTTTATGAAAAATCCTATTAGCAAAACTGAAATAAAAACAATCGTCAGTAAGCTGTAGTGCAGCAATTTGAACCTGGAACAAAACATTTTCATAACGTTAGTATTTATGTCAAAATTTAGTGATCATTTTTGGCATTTCATACAATTGAAATTCCTGTTTTTTATTGTAACCTAACATATAGTTTTTTTAGCTTCTTTCACGTTCAAAGATTTAGTTAGGCTCATCGCCCACCGCTATAACGCGTCTGCAATCCAAGTCGAAAATTGAACAATCCAGAAAACCAAAAGTCGTTTTGACACCAACAGCAAGAACTGGAGCAAGGATAAGTACGTAACATGAACTTGAAGATTTACAAATTCCGAGTATAGGATAAGGGAGGGAGGATAAATGAAAATGGAGCAGGACAGACAAAGATGGATGTCAATAAATACAGAATGAATAAGGAGGGACAAGGATGAAAAACAATAAATGTGGAATGAATAAGGAGAGACAAGGATGAAAAACAATAAATATGGAATACTAAGGATAGATAAGGATGGATAAAATGAATACGGAATGAATAAGGGTGGACAAGGATGAAAAACAATATATACGGAATGAATAAGGGGGGGGACAAGGATGAAAAACAATAAATACGGAATGATCAAGGGGGGGACAAGGATGAAAAACAATAAATACGGAATGAATAAGGGGGGGACAAGGATTAAAAACAATATATACGGAATGAATAGGGGGAGGGACAAGGATGAAAAACAATAAATACGGAATGATTAAGGGGGGGACAAGGATGAAAAACAATAAATACGGAATGAATAAGGGGGGGACAAGGATGAAAAACAATAAATACGGAATGATTAAGGGGGGACAAGGATGAAAAACAATAAATACGGAATGACTAAGGATAGATAAGGATGGATAAAATGAATACGGAATGAATAAGGGGTAAAAGGATGAAAAACAATAAATACGGAATGATTAAGGGGGGACAAGGATGAAAAACAATAAATACGGAATGATCAAGGGGGGACAAGGATGAAAAACAATAAATACGGAATGAATAAGGGGGGGACAAGGATGAAAAACAATATATACGGAATGAATAGGGGGAGGGACAAGGATGAAAAACAATAAATACGGAATGATTAAGGGGGGACAAGGATGAAAAACAATAAATACGGAATGACTAAGGATAGATAAGGATGGATAAAATGAATACGGAATGAATAAGGGGTAAAAGGATGAAAAACAATAAATAGGGAATGATTAAGGGGGGACAAGGATGAAAAACAATAAATACGGAATGATTAAGGGGGGGACAAGGATGAAAAACAATAAATACGGAATGATTAAGGGGGGACAAGGATGAAAAACAATAAATACGGAATGAATAAGGGGGGACAAGGATGAAAAACAATAAATACGGAATGAATAAGGGGGGACAAGGATGAAAAACAATAAATACGGAATGAATAAGGGGGACAAGGATGAAAAACAATAAATACGGAATGAATAAGGGGGACAAGGATGAAAAACAATAAATACGGAATGAATAAGGGGGGACAAGGATGAAAAACAATAAAAAGGAATGAATAAAGGGGACAAGGATGAAAAACAATAAATACGGAATGAATAAGGGGGGACAAGGATGAAAAACAATAAATACGGAATGATAAGGGGGACAAGGATGAAAACAATAAATACGGAATGAATAAGGGGGGACAAGGATGAAAAACAATAAATATAGGAATGAATAAGGGGAATGACTAAGGATAAGATAAGGATGGATAAAATGAATACGGAATGAATAAGGGGGGAAAGGATGAAAAACAATAAATACGGAATGATTAAGGGGGACAAGGATGAAAAACAATAAATACGGAATGATTAAGGGGGGACAAGGATGAAAAACAATAAATACGGAATGACTAAGGGGACAAGGATGAAAAACAATAAATACGGAATGATTAAGGGGGGACAAGGATGAAAAACAATAAATACGGAATGATGATAAGGGGGACAAGGATGAAAAACAATAAATACGGAATGATTAAGGGGGGACAAGGATGAAAAACAATAAATACGGAATGAATATAGGGGGGGACAAGGATGAAAAACAATAAATACGGAATGATTAAGGGGGGACAAGGATGAAAAACAATAAATACGGAATGACTAAGGATAGATGGAAGGATGGATAAAATGAATGAAAAAAATACGGAATGAAAGGATGACAAATGAACAATAAATACGGAATGATTAAGGGGACAAGGATGAAAAACAATAAATACGGAATGATTAAGGGGACAAGGATGAAAAACAATAAATACGGAATGAATAAGGGGGGACAAGGATGAATAAATACGGAATGATAAGGGGGACAAGGATGGAAAACAATAAATACGGAATGAATAAGGGGGGACAAGGATGAAAAACAATAAATACGGAATGAATAAGGGGGGGACAAGGATGAAAAACAATAAATACGGAATGACTAAAGGGGGATAAGGATGGAAAAAAATGAATACGGAATGAATAAGGGGGGATAGGAAAAGGAAAACAATAAATACGGAATGATTAAGGGGTAAAAGGATGAAAAACAATAAATACGGAATGATTAAGGGGGGGACAAGGATGAAAAACAATAAATACGGAATGAATAAGGGGGGGGACAAGGATGAAAAACAATAAATACGGAATGATCAAGGGGGGACAAGGATGAAAAACAATAAACACGGAATGATCAAGGGGGACAAGGATGAAAAACAATAAATACGGAATGACTAAAGATAGATAAGGATGGATAAAATGAATACGGAATGAATAAGGGGTAAAAGGATGAAAAACAATAAATACGGAATGAATAAGGGGGGGACAAGGATGAAAAACAATAAATACGGAATGATCAAGGGGGGACAAGGATGAAAAACAATAAATACGGAATGATCAAGGGGGGACAAGGATGAAAAACAATAAATACGGAATGACTAAGGATAGATAAGGATGGATAAAATGAATACGGAATGAATAAGGGGTAAAAGGATGAAAAACAATAAATACGGAATGATTAGGGGTGGGACAAGGATGAAAAACAATAAATACGGAATGACTAAGGATAGATAAGGATGGATAAAATGAATACGGAATGAATAAGGGGTAAAAGGATGAAAAACAATAAATAGGGAATGATTAAGGGGGGGACAAGGATGAAAAACAATAAATACGGAATGAATAAGGGGGGAGACAATAATGAAAAACAATAAATACGGAATGATCAAGGGGGGGACAAGGATGAAAAACAATAAATACGGAATGACTAAGGATAGATAAGGATGGATAAAATGAATACGGAATGAATAAGGGGTAAAAGGATGAAAAACAATAAATACGGAATGACTAAGGATAGATAAGGATGGATGAAATGAATACGGAATGAATAAGGGGTAAAAGGATGAAAAACAATAAATACGGAATGATTAAGGGGGGACAAGGATGAAAAACAATAAATACGGAATGATGGATAACAAAGGGGAGACAAGGATGAAAAACAATAAATACGGAATGATCAAAGGGGGGACAAGGATGAAAAACAATAAATACGGAATGATGAAAGGACAATAAATACGGAATGATCAAGGGGGACAAGGATGAAAAACAATAAATACGGAATGACTAAGGATAGATAAGGAATGGATAACAAGGATGAAAAACAACGGATGGAATGATTAAGGGGACAAGGATGAAAAACAATAAATACGGAATGATTAAGGGGGGACAAGGATGAAAAACAATAAATACGGAATGATAAGGGGACAAGGATGAAAAACAATAATACGGAATGAATAAGGGGGACAAGGATGAAAAACAATAAATACGGAATGATTAAGGGGGCAAGGATGAAAAACAATGAATACGGAATGAATAAGGGGTAAAAGGATGAAAAACAATAAATACGGAATGATTAAGGGGGGACAAGGATGAAAAACAATAAATACGGAATGACTAAGGATAGATAAGGATGGATAAAATGAATACGGAATGATTAAGGGGGGGACAAGGATGAAAAACAATAAATACGGAATGATTAAGGGGGGGACAAGGATGAAAAACAATAAATACGGACGGAATGAATAAGGGGACAAGGATGAAAAACAATAAATACGGAATGAATAAGGGATAAGGATGAAAAAAATAAATACGGAATGGGGGGACAAGGATGAAAAATAATAAATACGGAATGATTAAGGGGGACAAGGATGAAAAACAATAAATGAATGAAAGGGGGGACAAGGTGAAAAATAATAAATAAGGAATGATTAAGGGGGGGACAAGGATGAAAAACAATAAATACGGAATGAATAAGGGGGGACATGGTGAAAAATAATAAATAAGGAATGAATAAGGAGGGACATGGATCAAAAACAATAAATACGGAGTGACTAAGGATAGGATAAGGATGGATAAAATGAACACGGAATGAATAAGGAGGGACAAGGATGAAAAACAATTAATACAGACTGATTAAGGATAGATATAGATGGATAAAGTGAACATGGAATGAATACGAACGGGTAAGGATGAATAAAAAAGAATACGGAATGGATAAAGATAGATAATAATTAGTAATTATAAACCCAGAATTGATAAGGTTGGATTAGGTTAAGTAACAACGATTACAGGCTTGATAAGGATAGACAAGAATTGATAACAATGAACACGTAATGAATAAGGGCGGATAAGAATGAATAAAATTATTCTGAAATGGTTAGAGATAGATAAGGATTGGTAACAATGAATGCGGAATGGATAAGAAGGTAATAATTAGGAACTATGAACACAAAATGGATAAGGACGCATACCTTGAAATAGGTAATTATAAATAACAATAATTACGGATGTATAAGGATAGATAAGAATGGACAACAATGAACACGGAAGGGACAAGAACGCATTGAATGAAAAAAAACAATGGTACAGTCACTGGGACTGTCGGCAGAAGCGTTAGCTTCTTAAACATATATACATACATACATATATATATATATATATATATATATATATATATATATAACGTCTCGAGAATATAGGAAATATAAATATAAGATATTTAACGTCTCGAGAATATAAGAAAAATAAAATCAAACGCGTTATTACTGAATATAAACCGTATACCATTGAACTGTTGCTGCTGGCAATATACACAATGTACACAACATCATTACATGCGCGCCGAGAACATGAGAAGAAGAAAAGTGGAGGGAAAGAGAGAGAGAGAGAGAGAGAGAGAGAGAGAGAGAGAGAGAGAGAAGAAAGAGATAGCGAAAAGCATGCATGTTGTACTTACATACAGGCACAAAACATACTTACGCGCGCGTCCAACTCAGTCGGAACCGACAGACTAAAGAAAGGAGAAGAGCTGAGAACTGGAGGGGGTCTGTGTAATACTTCCCCTACTCGCGTTACTTACGCTTCGTAAGCCTACTCGATGTAACCGAATCACTCCATGGTGACAAATACAACGTGCACAACGCGGTATAAGAAGCTAACGCTTCAAAAAGAATTTGAATGGTTAAAGATAGTTAAGGATGGGTAACATTGAACATGGAATTGATAAGGCCTCTTTAGTTGAGTGATCAGTGGTGTATAGTTACCTCTTCCGCGCAAGTTTATTGGCAGGAACAGTGTCCAACGTGTCTCCGAGCATGTAGACTCGTATTCCGCGACACTGAGTATAAAAGTACTCGTCCCAGTTCATTACATAGAGATTAAAATTGAATACGTTCTGATCAGCTGCCGACAAACTCCGCCAGAGTGCTCTAGTGTTGAAGTCTCTGTATCGTTGTTGACGTACTGCGTACAACGAGAGATGGTCGCATATCGAGTTTATCTCTTCGTACTTTTTACACAACCTGTACGTAAATATATGTTTCATAGTAAAAGGTCACATGTAATATTTTTATCGATAAATTAAAATGGGCAAAGTAAAACACATAGCTACAATTTGTTTCAACATTTAGAGACGAAAATTTGAGCAACTTTTGTCAAAATTAAATTAGGATTGTTTCCTAAATTCTAAATAATAAACTTTAGAGTTATTCTTTTTATATTCTTCTTCTTTTATGCTAGGATTATTATCACTATGTTCAGTATAATGATCTGCCTTCCATAGCTTCGTCAGTTCTACTTTCGTTGACGAGTTTCGGAGAACCTCCATCTTCAAAAACTATATCTATACTGGTCACCAATATTATGGCCCATCCTATTTATAATTTTCTATCTCCACTTCGTACCCCTCCTATATTCAACACATGTACATTAAACCTGACGTGCTCGCTTCTGATTGGCTCTTCAAAATCATACGTTTTCGCTCGCTTCTGATTGGCTCCTTTCAAACTTTCTCTTCAACGGTCGTCCCTTCTGTTAATTTTTGAAAATTTTTAGATTTTTAAATGTAACTTCTGCTTGCGACGATATCTGTTCATTTATTACGTTTTCTCCCTTTAATTTAGATTTAAAAATTTCCAAGGTCTCTAAAATGTTCATACGTCTTCCTTTTTCTGCCATATGCAGTACCTTCACTGAGTTTTCTATTTCTCGAGGTATGTGTCCCTCTTTTATTAAATGTAACGCATAATTTGAATTATTCAAATTATAAATTGAAATTGAATTGATTATAAATAAATTGAATTGATTCAAATTATGAGTCACATTTAATAAAATAGGGACACATACCTCGAGAAATAGAAAACTCAATGAAGGTACTACATATGGCAGAAAAAGGAAGACGTATGAACATTTTAGAGTACTTGGAAATTTTTTAATCTAAATTAAAGGGAGACAACATAATAAATGTACAGATATAGTTGCAAGCAGATATTACGTTTAAAAATCTAAAAAATTTCAAACATTAACAGGAGGGACGACCGTTGAAGAGAAAGTTTGAAAGGAGCCAATCAGAAGCAAGCAAAAACGTATGATTTTGAAGAACCAATCAGAAGCGAGCACGTCAGGTTAAATGTACACGTATTGAATAGAGGAGGGGTACGAAGTGGAGATAGAAAATTATAAATAGGACGGGCCATAATATTGGTGACCAGTATAGATTTACTTTTTGAAGATGGAGTTTCTCCGAAACGCGTCAACGAAAGTAGAATTGACGAAGCTAGGGAATGCAGATCATAATACTAAACATAGTTAGAGTTATTGTTTGTTTAAAGGCTTCGAATATCCGAACTATTGTAACGCAGGGAGGTTCGGGTAATCAAAAGTGCAGACAATTAGACAAACCTTTCTTGTTTTAAAATTAAATTACATTTAAACATCACTTTATTGTTCATAAATACTTCCTTTTTTTTAATGGAAAGTGAGAAAAACATTTTGTCAGTATTTACAGTAAATGTACTTGTATGTGTTTACAGTATTATAAATTTTAATAACAGTTCGTTAACTGCTCTGTATTCAATTGCAGTATGAAGTCAGACCATTAATTCTTTGGTGATTATAAATTTGGTTATGGTAGTAATTGGTAAGATTAATACAATTTCTGTATTAAAAAAAAAAACTTTTTGAAGGTCCGGTTTATAGAAGATTCGTACAAATGAAGTTCGGATAATCGGTGCTATAGTTTATTATCTACAAGTCAACAATGATTTGTCACATTTTGTTCCGTTATGTTCTGTTTCGCTATTGTATCACAAAGTACTTAACGTTTCTGATAGTTAACCATTTTTAATTTGGCAAAATTAACCTTCAAGTACGTACACATAACGTATGAATGCATACAAACATTTCTGTTAAATTTTGCTGGAATTGCAACAGCCTTTAAGATTCATAACTGTAATCAATGTATCGCGTTTGATGAAAAGTTCGAGATCAAAACAATCGAAATGAAGACAATAAAAATGCTTACTTAATCTCCCTGTTGGTCAAGTACGCTACAACATCCACTATGTTTGCAGGTAGTGTGTGAAGCAGAAAAGACAGAAGTAAGAAGAGACAACGGTTCTTGGTGAGGAGTAAACTAACGTGCCACACCTGCAACAAACACCAGTCCAATTATCTAGTTACTGTCCGCGAGATAGAGGATGATCATTGCACCTTTCCTTAAAAATCGTTTTGTCATCATTAAAAATCATCGTACTTTTTACAAAAACTTTTCTTTCACCAAAATAATAACAGTCGCTTCGCGTTACAATAAAAATTTTAAATCTATGCAAATTTTAGCAACGATTGTGAAATGGAATTTTCCAAAGAAATTAAAAAATCGTTGGAAATTCGCTTTCATTTGGTCAGTGGAAAATGAGTACGTACCATATTTGAGAAGGGAACTTTAGCCGCGTATCGTAAACTGGAATTGAAGAAAGTCTCCCACGACAGTTGCCTTTGTGTGGACGACACCAGGTTGTAGACAAGGACCTCAGAGTCTTGCTTCAAGACGTTGTCGAACAACGATTCAGTGTGCTTTTCCGTTTCCTCGTTGGTCCAGTTTTGTCTGTCAGAAAAAATGATTTATTTATTGATGGAAAAGTAGTGATTTCTTAAAAACATGAGAGAACAACATTAGGCCTCTTGTCAACATTAGGTCTTTTGTCAACAATAGATCTCTTATCAAATTAGGCCTCTTGTCAACATTAGGCCTCTTGTAAACTTTAGGCCTCTTTCCAACATTAGGCCTCTTGCCAACATTAGGCCTTTTGCCAACATTAGGCTTCTTGTCAACATTAGACCTCTTGTTAACATTAGACCTCTTGCCAACATTAGGCCTCTTGTTAACATTTTACCTCTTATCAACATTAGGCTTCTTGTCAACCTTAGGTCTTTTGTCAACATTAGACCTCTTGTCAACATTAGACCTCTTATCAACATTAGGTCTTTTGTCAACATTAAGGTTCTTGTCAACATTAGGCCTCTTGTCAACATTAGACATCTTGTCAACATTAGACCTCTTATCAACATTAGGCTTCTTGTCAACCTTAGGTCTTTTGTCAACATTAGACCTCTTATCAACATTAGACCTCTTATCAACATTAGGTCTTTTGTCAACATTAAGGTTTTTTTCAACATTAGGCCTCTTGCCAACATTAGACCACTTATCAACATTAGAACTCTTATCAACATTAGGCCTCTTTCCAACATTAGGCCGCTTGTCAACATTAGGCCTTTTGCCAACATTAAGGCTTTTTCTCAACATTAGGCTTCTTATCAACATTAGGCCACGTATCAACAGTAGGCCTCTTGTCAACATTAGGCCTCTTGTCTACATTAGGCTTAGTTGCTTTTGCTAAGTTCAACTTAGTTGTTGAACTGCGTACGGATCTAACTATAAAGGTTAGTAAAAAAGTATTTGTGGAAGGGGTTGTGAAACAGCAAGTTAGAGAAAAGTTATAACAGACAAAGAAAAGGAAAACAGACCGCAGAGAAGTTAAAAGTTTAAATACGTAAAGGTGAAAGGGTTAACATATCACGTCACCTGTTAGCGTGATAGGTAGGCCCCTAGTTGTAAAGGAATTTTTACTTCATTCCATTTTAAAAATAAAAAAAACTATTTTAGTTTTACTGAAGTACTTATGATGATAGAAACCCAAGAAGAACCTCACCTACTTCTGGCAGTGTCGGCGGCTACAGATATTATTAAGTTGGCAGCAATGTCGACTGGTATTAGCTCGGCTAAACAGTTGGGATCACAATGCAGTACCCTGAGGTAGCCCAACATAGCTTGAGCCGCCACTTCGGTAGGGCCTGAAGGATGGCTCCAGCCTGCCAGCGGGTTCTTGTAAGTAGCGACCACTGTGAAAGTAATTAACACACCATTAAATATTGGTCTGCCTAAAAAACAGATTTTATTCTATAATTAAAAAAAAAAATAGTTTTGTTGATAGTTAAAAGTAATTTTGTCTGGTAAAACATCAGATTTATTGTATGAGTCAATTTGAAAAAAAAACATTAAATAAAAATAACGCTTTTATTAAAATAAATATACTGCTGAATACATCGTTACCTTCGCATACGAAGCACACAATATAAATAAAACAAAAATAATTACTTACAAATATAAAAAAAACACGACTGCTAAAACACAAAATACAATGAAAAAGATGAAAACAAAGTATTAGAATAAGTACTGAAGAATATTAAGTTAATAAATTATGAATTTACCTGTTAAGTTTATACAATAGTGCAACTCTTTTATTATGTTATCAGTGCAGCATATCCCTGACAAACTTTCGTGGTGATTTGAACATTGCACGATGTATCTTGTATCATTTAGAAAATTTTGCTCTTCGATTAACAATTGTACTAATGCATCTTTGTACTAAATGAATCTTTGTACATGTTTTTACGTTTTTAGTAGAACCTGATAAACTACGAAACGTAAAGGGTGCATATTACGGGAGGCTCGGGAACGAGGTGGTGGATCTTAAGCTACCTTGGATCCTCCCAGGTCAGCCACTCACACATAGACTCGATAACCAGCTTATGATGAGCACTTAATTATTAACTTAATTAACTTAACAAACACAATTACGTAACTACTGACCACGAGGTTTGAAACCAAAGTAAATTATGATAACTCTACAATGTATTCCAGGGGTCACTGCACTGACGTTTATTACCGAAAACCGACGCCGCTAGCCCCCAAAGCCATTTGGCCTCCTTCTCGGCCCAAGACCCAAGTCAGCGCCCCTAGGGGCCAAAATTGACAGGCATATACTCAATATTAATTCAATATCACCAACAAGATGGCGGACCTCATTTCTTCCCATAGACGCATGCGCCGACGACGAGAGCTCAACAGATAGTCCTTGCGCAATGCTCCAGTAGGTGGCTCGCGCATGCTCACAGTGCACTCTGTTGACGGAAAAGTGAAGTAAGAGCAAATCTGAATAAATTAGCATTTTAAAAATTTCAAATTCTATTGGAAGTGTGAAAATGAAACGGAAAGCAATCACGGTTCATTTACGTGTTTTTAATAAATTTGAAAGTGTTGAAGGCAATTTTATATAAACTTCCTAACGTTATTACGATTGTGAAATCAGTTTTAAAATGTAAGATTGAAAAACGATTGTTGGAATCCGCTTCCACCACACTGCGAGACATTGCGCGTCGTGATTAATTTACGTCGGTAGGGGGCTCGCGCATGCGCACGCGCACGCGCAACTATTTTTTAAAAAAAGGCCGATTTTTATATTAATAACATCTGTACCGGCCTTTTTTTAAGGAAAATAAACGAATATAAGAAAGTTTGTGTAATGTTTTTGCACATTTATTTTGTTTTGTTACTCAATAAAACCGTACTTTATTTATAGAAAAACACAGACTAGTTAGTGTAATTCTTTTTATATTCTTCTTCTTTTATGCTAGGATTATTATCACTGTGTTAAATAACTTTCTCTTCAACGGTCGTACCTCCTGTTAATTTTTGAAAATTTTTAAACGTAATATCTGCTTGCGACGATATCTGTTCATTTATTACGTTTTCTCCCTTTAATTTAGATTTAAAAATTTCCAAGTTCTCTAAAATGTTCATACGTCTTCCTTTTTCTGCCATATGTAGTACCTTCATTGAGTTTTCTATTTCTCGAGGTATGTGTCCCTCTTTTATGTGACCTAGTATGTGACCGTTGAAGAGAAAGTTTGAAAGGAGTCAATCAGAAGCGAGCGAAAACGTATGATTTTGAAGAGCCAATCAGAAGCGAGCAAGTCAGGTTTAATGTACACGTGTTGAATAGAGGAGGGGTACGAGGTGGAGATAGAAAATTATAAATAGGACGGGCCATAATATTGGTGACCAGTATAGATATACTTTTTGAAGATGGAGGTTCTCCGAAACGCGTCAACGAAAGTAGAACTGACGAAGCTAGGGAAGACGGATCATTATACTGAATACAGTCTAGTTAGTGCAAGTTAAATCACTACGTACTTACAAAAAGGAACTCGTACCACAGCGATCGGCAGACCTTTGCTTTCCATCCTCACTGAGTCTTCCGCCACTGCTTGCGTGAGTGTAGTCGCTGTAGGATAGTCGCACAACAGCCTAAAGCATTACAATCGTTTTAATCGATTTATTGGAAATATTTAATGTTTCATAACAATTCAAACTTCATGCTAAATACAGGGACATAAAGTATTCAAAACACGTTACAACTGTTCTTTTCTCTAGTAATAAATCATTTAAAATTTTATGTAAGAAAAATTGTAAAATACAGCGGTTCTATTTTTCTTCAATGCCTACAAGGGAAAACATTTGTAAATAATTTGATTAAATGTCTAAAAGTTTAAAAAATGTAATATTGCTGCAAGTATGAATATATATATATATATATATATATATATATATATATATATATATATATATATATATAAAATCGCATCCCTAAATGTAGTGTGAGTGTAAAATGTTAATGTCGTAAGTGTAGTGTTGTAAGTGTAAGTGTGTGTTAGACTCGGGTACCGCGAGGGACGACTCTAAATCCTCTCAATAGGCGCAGCTAGTTTGCACCACCTGCGAGAATGGCCTCGTAAAGACATACTTTGTACCTCTCTCTCTCTCTCTCTCTCTCTCTCTCTCTCTCTCTCTCCCTCTATATATATATATATAGAGGGAGAGAGAGAGAGCTCTAAGCTGTGGACATTACTCTAGATGTCTTGTGCAAAATACGTCTTTAAGAAGCCTTTTTCGGCAAGTTTTCGCTCTCTTAAGGAGGGGAAAGGAAAGTAAAATTAAATTTTAGGTCGTGAGGCAGCCATCTCTGGTAGACGAACGGCTCTGACAGTGAGGGAATTTGTTAGTGTGGGGTGCACAGTGCATCTCTAAGAACTGTGCTCTTATTTTTTACTTATTTATTATTTTTTGTTTGTTGCTATTTTATGGCGAAAAGCACATTGAGGCTACAGTCAGGCGGATTGAGAAAGAGAAAAGAAGAGAGGGGCGTGAGGGGAGGCGAGGGGAGAGAGAGACATATGGAAAAATAGGAGAACAAACAACCAGACCGAATACAGAAGGACGAACAAACAATTTACAGAGAAAGAGAGAGAGAAAGAGAGAGAGAGAGAGAGAGAGAGAGAGAAAGAAAGATTTTGTTGTTATTTTACGGCGAAAAGCACATTGACGCTAAAGACAGGCGGATTGAGAAAGAGGAAAGAAGAGAGAGGGCGTGAGGGGAGGGGAGGGGGAGAGGGAGACATATGGAAAAATAGGAGAACAAACAACCAGACCGAATACAGAAAGATGAACAAACAATTTACAGAGAAAGAGAGAGAGAAAGAGAGAGAGAGAGAGAGAGAGAGAGATCTTGTTGCTATTTTAAGGCGAAAAGCACATTGAGGTTAAAGACGGGCGGATTGAGAAAGAGGAAAGAAGAGAGAGGGCGTGAGGGGAGGGGAGGGGGAGAGGGAGACATATGGAAAAATAGGAGAACAAACAACCAGACCGAATACAGAAAGACGAACAAACAATTTACAGAGAAAGAGAGAGAGAAAGAGAGAGAGAAAGAGAGAGAGAAAGAGAGAGAGAGAGAGAGAGAGAGATCTTGTTGCTATTTTAAGGCGAAAAGCACATTGAGGTTAAAGACGGGCGGATTGAGAAAGAGGAAAGAAGAGAGAGGGCGTGAGGGGAGGGGAGGGGGAGAGGGAGACATATGGAAAAATAGGAGAACAAACAACCAGACCGAGTACAGAAGGACGAACAAACAATTTACAGAGAAAGAGAGAGAGAAAGAGAGAGAGAGAGAGAGAGATCTTGTTGCTATTTTAAGGCGAAAAGCACATTGAGGTTAAAGACGGGCGGATTGAGAAAGAGGAAAGAAGAGAGAGGGCGTGAGGGGAGGGGAGGGGGAGAGAGAGACATATGGAAAAATAGGAGAACAAACAACCAGACCGAATACAGAAAGACGAACAAACAATTTACAGAGAAAGAGAGAGAGAGAAAGAGAGAGAGAAAGAGAGAGAGAAAGAGAGAGAGAGAGAGAGAGAGAGAGAGAGATCTTGTTGCTATTTTAAGGCGAAAAGCACATTGAGGTTAAAGACGGGCGGATTGAGAAAGAGGACAGAAGAGAGAGGGCGTGAGGGGAGGGGAGGGGGAGAGGGAGACATATGGAAAAATAGGAGAACAAACAACCAGACCGAGTACAGAAGGACGAACAAACAATTTACAGAGAAAGAGAGAGAGAAAGAGAGAGAGAAAGAGAGAGAGAAAGAGAGAGAGAGAGAGAGAGAGAGAGAGAGAGATCTTGTTGCTATTTTAAGGCGAAAAGCACATTGAGGTTAAAGACGGGCGGATTGAGAAAGAGGAAAGAAGAGAGAGGGCGTGAGGGGAGGGGAGGGGGAGAGGGAGACATATGGAAAAATAGGAGAACAAACAACCAGACCGAGTACAGAAGGACGAACAAACAATTTACAGAGAAAGAGAGAGAGAAAGAGAGAGAGAGAGATTTTGTTGCTATTTTAAGGCGAGAAGCACATTGAGGATAAAGACGGGCGGATTGAGAAAGAGGAAAGAAGAGAGGGGGCGTGAGGGGAGGGGAGGGGGAAGAGAGAGACATATGGAAAAATAGGAGAACAAACAACCAGACCGAATACAGAAGGACGAACAAACAATTTACAGAGAAAGAGAGAGAGAGAGAGAGAGAGAGAGAGATTTTGTTGCTATTTTAAGGCGAAAAGCACATTGAGGTTACTATCGCCTCCCTAAATGTAAGTGTGAGTGTAAAGTGTTAAAGTCGTAAGTCGAGTATGTAAGTGTAAGTATGTGTTAGACTCGGGTACCGCGAGGAACGTCTAAACCGTCTCAATTGGTGCATCTAGTCTGCATCCCCCTGCGGGGCCCCAACTGTGCTGTTAATTCAAGTCTGAACTAGAGTACAATTTTCCAAGCCAGGGTTAATGCGATTCTGGCTTACGTCTGTATACGTACAGTTAAGCGTTATACAAATAAAACCACTGTTAGTAAATCTGTTCTTGAGGCTCTTAGAGCACATCTCCTCTAGCTGTTGTGCGAGTACTGTCAGGCTCTCAACACACTAACTTTCCTTAACTTCGTAAACCTAAGTATTTACGAATGAGAGTGAAGTAGAAATTGCCAAGAAGGAAGATCAATTATTCGGAACCAGCTTGCTGCATCACAAAATCTATTGCCTACTATATCATTGGAAAATGGTCCGAAGAGGCCTGGAAAGCTTTCAGACGTACAAACCAACAAGTCACCAACTACTGAAGACTTGTTCAAATCTGACATGTCATCCCTTATTTGAGTAATGTAGAAGTTGAATCTAAATACCAAATCACCAGTTGTTGTTCCAGTTAAACCTAAGACAGTAATAATTAGGTTACTAATAAGTTGTATAATGAAAACACACATACTTAGGTGCAATATTGTCCAGCACTTCGTCTGAAAGGTTTTCCGCTATCGCCAGAAGTCCTTGACCGCTGATTGGAGGAGAGTAAAACCGTTCTTCTACCATTTTCTCTTGATAATGGCACAAGACTGACGAAACGTGAACAAATGCCTACGACAAAACATGATCAGTACACAATATTTTTTTAAAAAATTGTTCACTTTAAATGTATCTGGTTTAATGTGCCTAAAAATCTATCCAGGTCCTGACAAAAACCTAGAAAGGATCGGGCATATCTTAGAATTTTAATTTTACAACCAGCTCAAACGCTACTGCAAACTTCTGTCATTCCTACACATACATTTCAAGTTGCTGTGTAACTTTAATGGTATTTTTTAAGAAGTTTAAATAACACTGTGTTCGGATGATAAATTTGTGTTGTTGTATTATGACTTTAAATACTACTGCAGGAAAACTTGTACTTGCAATTGGTGTGCAAAATGTCGAAAAATATCTCTCGTTTCGTAAATATTTTCCTATTGTTTAAAAAAGTACCAATCGGCTCACTACTTACACAAATATTCATTCTATGATGTAGTAGAGTGGTCCTCCGTAAAAAACATCTTTGAATTAAACCATTACACAGTATATAGTTTTCACAAAATTACATCACGCTAGTTGTTGGGTTTATGTTTGAATTAGGTTCTTGAGAAAGAGAGTTGATCCATACTCTCGAAACGTATATTGACTATGTTTATATAGGCCTAAAATAAGCAAATAAGTGAAAAGAGAGAGAGAGAGAGAGAGAGAGAGAGAGAGAGAGAGAGAGAGAGAAGAAAGAGATAGAGAGAAGCATGCACGTTGTATGTTCATACAGGCACAAAACATACATACGCGCACGACCAACTCAGTCGGAACCGGCAGACGAAAGAAAGGAGAAGAGCTGAGAACTGGAGGGAGTCTGTGTAATACTTCCCCTACTCGCGTTACTTACGTTTCGTAAGCCTACTAGATGAAACCGAATCACTCCATGGTGACAAATACAAAGTGCAAACGCGGTATAAGAAGCTAAGGCTTCAATAATAACATTATGCAGTAACAGTTTGAAAATCAGAATATCTGATTGCTTATTACTTTCCTTACATTTTATAAGGCAACTGAAATAAAGTTATTGAACAGAGTTTTTACCGCTTCTGGGACGCCCAAGCTTAGGGAGCCAAGTATCACTTACCTCTAAAGACTGAATCTGCTTAGCGATCTGCAACAATGCACGGGTAACGTTGACGTTGGCGTACACTGCCTCCTTGAACGGTATCGTTGGTTGCTGTACAATGCCAGCGTTGATAATGATATTCACTGAGTTCTTGATTCTATCAAAGTCCGTTGGCCTTAGGCCTAATCCAGCCAACAGTGGGTTGTAAGGGATGACCGATACTTTGGTAAGTGTTGCGGGATTCTCCATCTTCAGTGTGTCGAACAACTGCAACATTAGCACAGGGTTGTAGTTAAATAAGTGATGCAAAAACGTTGCACAAACTTTCACTGAATTCCAGAAAAATCTGGTTGGGAACTCAGACGAAAATCTGAAATATCGTAATCGAAATGTTGGTTGAAACCAGGCAGTTCAACAACTCAGTGTGTCGAACAACTGCAACATTAGCACAGGGTTGTAGTTAAATAAGTGATGCAAAAACATTGCATAAACTTTCACTAATTTCCAGAAAAATCTGGTTGGGAACTCAGACGAAAATCTGAAATATCGTAATCGAAATGTTGGGCGAAACTAGGCAGTTCAACAAATTGTAAATACTTAAAAAATATGGTTCCTGAATATTTCGAAAGACAGCGCACCAAAGCACAGCTCTTTAGCGGTTTTGTTCATAGATATACGTATACTGATTGGAATAATTAACAAAGGGAGCTTCATTTTTAAGGCAAAACTATAAGTATGCAACTTTCTGAACTACGATCATTCTGTAAATGAAATTTTAGCTTCCTAAAGCGTTCAAAAAATGATGCAGACTCATAGGAAAGCAAGAAAGCTACTTTACTTAATGAATCAGTTAAAAACCTACTGCAAGTATTATGCCAAGGGTTCCCAACCGGTGGTACTGTACCACTGGTGGTACGCGGGAACCTTTCAGGTGGTACGCGTGAGTCAAAACGGTATATGTAAAGCGAGGACAGTCCAATGGGAAATAAACCAATATCTAACTGTTAAATACGCGTATGAAGTTTTCTCAGGAATTTAATTTAAAAAGCATTTGAACACTTTTAGAAGAGTAAATGTTACACGTTTATTAAAATATTTAGGTCTGGTGGTACGCCAAAATTTCTAAAAAAGTCAGGTGGTACGCATGTGCAAAAAGGTTGGGAACCCCTGTATTATGCGATTCACACGTTAAATGCAAAATATAAAACTGGTAAGCAAGTTTCCATCTCTTACAAAGCACAGCTTACAAAGCTTTTAAGCCGCCTCGGTGGTCTAGTGGCTAGCGTACTAGGCTTTCACACCGAGGACCCGGGTTCGATTCTCGGCGAGGTCTTGGCATTTTCATACGCTATAAATCATCCCATCGTCTGCATTTAGCCCAAGTGTGCACAATAGTCGGACGTTAGATACACAAAAAAAAAAAAAATTACAAAGCTTTTAACTTACGAAGATATTTTGATACTCACTCTACTTTCGCAGATTTCCTTAAACCTTGACGTCGGAGTTTTTCCATCTTTAGACCTGACTAGAACAAAAACATTGGCCACGCCCATACACGATCTGAAATAGTACAAATTACGGGAGTTTAATTTTTAGCCTAGTCATTGATTTAGTAGTTACAAACTAGAGGAAAAGTTTTACAAATTTTGCAGTTAGTGATTCCTTTATACCGATCCCTCTCTTGGTTTGAAAGCTATTTGTGAAACATGAATCAAATGGTAAGCCTACCAGTATGTTAAAAGTTTTATGGATACTAAAGAAAGATAGGATATGTTTATATAAGTAAAAATGTCGTTTATATTATATATATATATATATATATATATATATATATATATATATATATATATATATATACATATAATAGACTCAACAGACGAAGTCAGGAACGCATACAGGAGAAAGATGCTCGGTTGGAAGGTCCCAGAGAATGAAATCCCAAAGAGAGCAGGGGTAAAATGGACGGAGGAGCGGAAGAGGATCCATGGGGACAGGATGAGGGAGGTGTGGAGGATGAGAAGGAGCAAGACATGAGTCGGAGTGCTTTGCGTGATCCAACAGGGTCTATACGCAGATAATAATAATAATATAATATAAATAAATAAATAAATAAATATATATATATATATATATATATATATATATATATATATATTATTATTTATGTATAGACCCTGTTGGATCACGCAAAGCACTCCGACACATGTCTTGATATATATATATATATATATATATATATATATATATATATATATATATATATATATATATATGGAAATAAATAAATAAATTTAATTTTTGTAAGAGTATCAAAAGTCATAGATAAACGTTATTTTTTCCTCTTTACTTTTACTGATAATGCAATAATAGTATTGGAGTGAAGCAATATACAACTGCTGTGATTGATTTTTTTTGTTATTAAATTAAATTTATTCTTAGTGTTTAATTAAGTTTATACTTACTTATTAATCGAAGTTCTTTGCCGTACTTATATATTTACTGAAAAAAGTCTTGTTATGTTGATATAGCTTTTGATTTGCATACACATTTGGGATGTAAGATAAGCAAATTAGGCAGCCTATTTTGTATCTTAAGAATGCTATCGGTACAGTAATAATTAGAAATAAAGTCTGTAAATTTACTGTCTTCAGTATAATGATCTACCTTCCCTAGCTTTATCAATTCTACTTTCGTTGACGCGTTTCGGAGAGCCTCCATCTTCAAAAACTATATCTATACTCAACTGAGTATAGATATAGTTTTTGAAGATGGAGGTTCTCTGAAACGTTTCAACGAAAGTAGAATTGATAAAGCTAGGGAAGGCAGATCATTATACTGAACACAGTGATAATAATCCTAGCAGAAAAGAAGAACAATATAAAAAGAATTTGATAATTTAATTTATAATTTTTTCCTGCTCGGAAATTTACTCAATAAATTTTATGTAAACACATTACGCACAATATAAAATATTAAAGTATAGGAAACAGGCAAATTCGTTTCCTCAATATACCTGAGAATCTTTTCCAGTATAATGGAACCAAGAAAACCAGTGACTCCGGTCAATAAAATGTTGGAGTCCTCCAGGACCTGTTGGAGGCCACTGCTGGTACTCTCGTTTTGTTCGTGCAAGAAATCTTGGATTGAGAAGTCAGCTCCCTCGATCCTCAGCATTTCAGAGCACTGAAGGCAAACAGATATATTAAAAAAAAAATATATTTTCATTATTATTATCGTTATCGTCATCGTCTCCTTCTCCGTCTCCGCCTCAGCCTCAGCCTCCGCCTTCGCCTCAGCCTCAGCCTCCGCCTCAGCCTCAGCCTCCGCCTTCGCCTCAGATTTAGCCTCAGCCTTCGTCTCCGCCTCAGCTTCCGTCTCCGCCTCAGCCTCAGCCTCCGCCTCAGCCTCAGCCTCCGCCTTCGCCTCAGCCTCAGCCTCAGCCTCCGCCTCAGCCTCAGCCTCCGCCTTCGCCTCAGATTTAGCCTCAGCCTTCGTCTCCGCCTCAGCTTCCGTCTCCGCCTCAGCCTCAGCCTCCGCCTCAGCCTCAGCCTCCGCCTTCGCCTCAGCCTCAGCCTCAGCCTCCGCCTCAGCCTCAGCCTCCGCCTCAGCCTCAGCCTCAGCCTCCGCCTCAGCCTCAGCCTCCGCCTTCGCCTCAGATTTAGCCTCAGCCTTCGTCTCCGCCTCAGCTTCCGTCTCCGCCTCAGCTTCCGTCTCCGCCTCAGCCTCAGCCTCCGCCTCAGCCTCAGCATCCGCCTTCGCCTCAGCCTCAGCCTCCGCCTCAGCCTCAGCCTCCGCCTTCGCCTCAGATTTAGCCTCAGCCTTCGTCTCCGCCTCAGCTTCCGTCTCCGCCTCAGCCGCCGTCTCCATCTCTGCCTCAGCCTCCGCCTCAGCCTCAGCCTCCGCCTCAGCCTCAGCCTCCGCCTTCGCCTCAGCCTCAGCCTCCGCCTCAGCCTCAGCCTCAGCCTCCGCCTCAGCCTCAGCCTCCGCCTTCGCCTCAGATTTAGCCTCAGCCTTCGTCTCCGCCTCAGCTTCCGTCTCCGCCTCAGCCTCAGCCTCCGCCTCAGCCTCAGCCTCCGCCTTCGCCTCAGCCTCAGCCTCCGCCTCAGCCTCAGCCTCCGCCTTCGCCTCAGATTTAGCCTCAGCCTTCGTCTCCGCCTCAGCATCCGTCTCCGCCTCAGCCGCCGTCTCCATCTCTGCCTCAGCCTCCGCCTCAGCCTCAGCCTCCGCCTCAGCCTCAGCCTCCGCCTTCGCCTCAGCCTCAGCCTCCGCCTCAGCCTCAGCCTCCGCCTTCGCCTCAGATTTAGCCTCAGCCTTCGTCTCCGCCTCAGCTTCCGTCTCCGCCTCAGCCTCAGCCTCCGCCTCAGCCTCAGCCTCCGCCTCGCCTCCTCAGCCTCAGCCTCCGCCTCAGCCTCAGCCTCCGCCTTCGCCTCAGATTTAGCCTCAGCCTTCGTCTCCGCCTCAGCTTCCGTCTCCGCCTCAGCCACCGTCTCCATCTCTGCCTCAGCCTCCGCCTCAGCCTCAGCCTCCGCCTCAGCCTCAGCCTCCGCCTCCGCCTCAGCCTCAGCCTCCGCCTCAGCCTCAGATTTAGCCTCAGCCTTCGTCTCCGCCTCAGCTTCCGTCTCCGCCTCAGCCTTTGTCTCCGCCTCAGCCGCCGTCTTCATCTCTGCCTCAGCCTTCGCCTCCGCCTCCGCCTCAGCCTCCGCCTCAGCCTCCGCCTTCGCCTCAACCTCAGCCTCCGCCTCAGCCTCCGTCTCCGCCTCAGCCTCCGTTTCCGCCTCAGCACCCGCCTCCGCCTCAGATTTAGCCTCAGTCTCCGCTTCAGCCTCCGTCTCCGCCTCAGCCTCAGCCTCTGTCTCCGCCTCAGATTCAGCCTCCTCCTCAGCCTCCCCCTCAGCCTCCGCCTCAGCCTCTGTCTCCACCTCAGATTCAGCCTCCTCCTCAGCCTCCCCCTCAGCCTCCTCCTCAGCCTCCCCCTCAGCCTCAGTCTCAGCCTCAGCCTCCTCTTCGCCTCAACCTCAGGATCCGCCCCCACCGTCGCCGTCGCCGTCGTCGTCGTTCAGCAATAAAATATGCATAAATTAGCAATTATTAAATTTTCAAAATTTGTATAGATTTTAACTCTGATAACGTTGAAATTAGATTTTCAAAAATTGTTAAGAACTGCCACCCAATTGGGGTTAAAATAGAAAAATATCCGTTTTAAAATTATCATTTTGGTGATGAGATTACTTTGCTTCCATCATGTGAGCCAGACAGCTGCGATTATCTTACGTTACTTAACGGCAATAAATATATAAATAAATATATTACATATATTGTTCCGCCAAGCTTTCCCATTAGTTTTGTACCAAAAATAAGGACCTGCGATACTGAAAAATATATAGGGGATATAGAGGTTCGTCAGAACACCAGAGAACTCTCAGGTCTCATACTTTTCCATTTTAAGGCTTTAAAATAAAATAAAACCGACTTCAAACCGAATAAAAATTTGTAAATAAAATTCCAAGAACAGTATAAAGGGTCTCCGTGAGAGTGCAGCACAGTGCAGGCAAAGGTAACAAATAATTGTGTTTACCGACATTACAAAAAACATTGTTCAGAATAATTTTTAAATTATTACTGTATCCAAGACTTAAATAATTATTAACCGAATCAGTTTTGAAAGTAAAATCTAGGCTAACTCGAAAATGTGCAAGGTGTGTTCAGAAAGTAACGAGAATTTAAATTTCGCGGGCTTGGGGAGTCCGATTATCAAACATTTTTTTTATTATTTTGCGTAAAAAATGGAATAAAGAGTAACAAAGTGTGTGAAATGTTAACAAAGGCCTATGGCCAGTCTGCTATGAGTAAATCAAGAGTTTACGAGTGGTATAAGCGTTTCCAAGAAGGCCGTGAAGGCGTTAAAGATGACATACGCCCTGGACGCCCCATTACATCAAGAACGGATGGAAACGTGGAAAAATTGAAAGAAATGGTTACGAACAATCGCCGAATCACAATTAGAGAGGTTGCTGATGATGTTGGCATATGGATTGGATCATGTCATGACATTGTTTCCAATGTTTTGTGTATGAAACGCGTGGCAGCAAAATTCGTTCCAAAATTGTCGAATTTTGAACAAAAACAGCGGCGAATGGAAGTTGCTCAGGAGTCACTAAATGAAGTCAACGACGATGCAGAATTACTGAAACGTATTATAACAGGTGACGAAACATGGGTTTACAGATATGACGTCGAAACTAAGGCTCAATCATCCCAGTGGAGGCTCACCAAGATTGAAAAAGGCTCAGAAAGTGCGGTTGAACGTGAAGGTTATGCTCACTGTGTTCTTCGATATTAATGGCATAGTGCATCATGAATTCCTGCCACCAGGTGAAACGGTCAATAAGAAGTACTACTTACAAGTTCAACGCCGTTTACGTGAAGCAATCCGGAAAAACGCCCGGATCTGTGGAAAAGCAATTCATGGCTTCTACACTATGATAATGCGTCAGCTCACACTTCATTGCTTGTTCTTGAATTTTTGGCCAAAAACGGTACTGTAACGATGCCCCAGCCTCCATATTCGCCAGATATGGCTCCGTGATATATTTCCTATTTCCAAAAATAAAGAGAACCTTAAAGGGCCGTCGTTTTACAGCCGTAGATGACATTAAAAGCGCATCGCTGAAAGAACTAAAGGCAGCGATTGAGTTTGAGAAGTGTTTCGAGGATTAGAAGAAGCGCTGGCACAAGTGCATAATCTCCAATGGGGACTATTTTAAAGGCGACAACATCAATATAGAAGAATAAATAAATATTTTGTTCAAAAAATTAAAATTCTCATTACTTTCTGAACACACCTCGTATATGTTATTAAATAAAAATCTCTGCTTTTAGTGAACAGTAAATACTAACGTCCAATTACACATAGTGATTTCATAAAAAATACAGACCTCCTAACCTCTTTTTCTTTTAGTTAATGTAACAATTATTGATCGAGTTAGCTTTGAAAGTAGAATCTGTAAGACAATCTAGACCAGTTCTAATATTTAAATGTTATTACTTTGCTTCTAAACAGTAAATATTGTAGCCTAATTTATGTATGTAATGTCATATCCGGTTATAAATAGGTTTCATTTGCAAATATTTCAATAAGGTGCAACGTTAGAATTCAGTCATTAATTTTACAGGTTATAGTTTTAAATACGAAAGTAGAACAAAGTATAGCATATTGTATTAAATAACCTGATTATAATGAATGACATTTCTTTAGTAACGGGTCATACGAGTGTTAAATATAACCATAACGTCTATTTTAACAGAAGTTCATATTGACAAGAAACAGTAGGCTTACATGGTTTTGCAACGGTTTCACTTAGGGTAAGAAGTCTTACTTAGGTTATACCAACTTAAAATACTAGTATTTAATTAAATATTACTGTATCATAGTAATTAAATACAAGCCAGTGGTATTATTTCAATTATTTCATTTACAGACTTCATGACTTATGTGTTCAATTACGGATAACAATTTCATAAAAAGCAGCTTATCTTTTTACTTTTTCGTTCATGTTTGTTCAGTGGTGTTAAACTGCTTGCTTTACATTCTTGTATGTTATTCGTTTTTTTATTCTATTAACTGCGAAAAGTCGCATGCGTGTGTGTGTGTGTGTGTGTGTGTGTGTGTGTGTGTGTGTGTGTGTGTGTGTGTGTGTGTGTGTGTGTGTGTACATACGTATCTCCTAAGAGTAATGTATTTATAACTAAATAAGTTGAATTTAAAAATTGAAATTATTAATATCTCACACACACACACACACACACACACACACACACACACACACACACACACACACACACACACACACACACACACACACACACACACACACACACACACACACACACACTTACACTCACACTCACACACACACACTTACACTGAACACATACACTTACACTGACACACACACACACACACTCACTTACACTCACACAAACACTCTTACACTGACAGACACACACACACACACACACACACACTCGTACACTTACACTCACATACACACACACACACACGTACACGTACACACAAACTCTTACACACTCTCTCTCTCTATCTCTGTCTCTCTCTCTCTTTCTCTCTCTCTCTCTCTCTCTCTCTCTCACACACACACACACACACTCTTACACTGACAGACACACACACACACTCGTACACTACACACACACACACACACACACACACACACACACACACACACACACACACACACACACACACACACACACACACACACACACACACACACACACACACACACACACACACACACACACACACACACTTACACTGAACACATACACTTACACTGACACACACACACACACTCACTTACACTCACACACACACTCTTACACTGACAGACACACACACACACACTCGTACACTTACACTCACATACACACACACACACACACACACGTACACGTACACACAAACTCTTACACACTCTCTCTCTCTATCTCTGTCTCTCTCTCTCTCTCTCTCTCTCTCTCTCTCACACACACACACACACACACACACTCTTACACTGACAGACACACACACACACACACTCGTACACTTACACTCACACACACACACACAACAAAACAAAAACAAAATCTAATATTTTGACCAATTTTAGCAGTATTTTTACATAAAAACCAACTCACCTGACGTACAGTGTAGGCTGAAGTAGATAAGCAATGACTTGATAGAATGCAACTGTACAATGGGCAAGCAGGCTTTGATATTTGAATTGCTAAACTGAACGTGGTAATTTTATATAATAGCTTGGGGCAGGACAGGTTTACATTAAGCCTATTATACAATTTGCAATTAACTGTGAGAAAACATATAGGCCTACGGTTTTGTTTTTATCCAGTCTTTAAATACAATAGTGCAAACAATAATACCTAACCTTTCTCGTACCTACAAACAGAAAACCCGGTCTAATTTCTAAAAATTGGTCCATCTGATTTTGCTAAAAATTCGGTCATACATTAACGTCGTATTGTAACCAAACGTACTCAATTCAATAATAAATTATAAATTGCAATAGTCTATATTTGCCCCTAGTTAGGGGAGTCGCCTTTCAAGAATTAATCTCAACTCCGGAAGAAAATTTTTTTTCTTTTATACAAAAGGCCCCGCAAGGGGTGCAGACTAGCTGCACCTATTGAGAGGATTTAAACGTCCATCGCGGTACCCGAGTCTAACAAATACTTACGACTTTACACTTACACTTACATTTAGGGAGGCTATAATAGCCTCAATGTGCTTTTCGCCTTAAAATAACAAAAAAAGTATACAAAAGTACTGAACCTCAGCCATAAAAAATATGCAAAACGTTACAAATATAATAACTTTTTATAAAGTTGAAAACCTCAAATATTAGTCTAACAATAATATTCACTTCTCCAAAGTTTTTTAAAAATAATTCCATTTGCTCACTGTACTTCCACGCGTGTCTACAATAGTTAACGAGTGAAGTCCAGTCTTTCCATTCAAGATTTCACTCGACTTCATAGAATCGTATATCCAGCTAATCTGACTTTGGCCACCTCCTTCTCAGTTCAATTAAAACAGGGAATCACGCAAGGAAACGGAATAAACCTTCTATTTTGTCTGTGTTACCCAGGGAACATTGTAAATTAGTACTTTCAAAATGACTCAAGTTGACAATCCTTTATTTATTGACGTGTTTCGGATCATCTCCATTATCAATAACTTACTGGCTGCTCCTCCAGAAATGGCCACCTCCTTCTCAGTTCAGTTAAAACAGGGGGTCGAATAAATCTTCTATTCTGTCTGTGTTTCCCAGAGAACATTGTAAATTAGTACTTTCAAAACGTCAGAAGTTAACAATGCCTTATTTATTGACGTGTTTCGGATCATCTCCATTATCAAAACTGACTTACTGCTCCTCCAGAAATGGTTTAATTCTTTTATACAACCTAAACCCCTCTCTCAATAACCACTATCCCATACGATGTTTATAACCAATTGCTCGCTTTTGATTGGTCCTTTCGAAACTGTGTCTAACTACCTTTCGATTACTAAGGGAAAGTTAGGAAGGGACCAATCAGAAGCGAGCAAGTGGTTAAAAAAACAGACAGCTGTGAAGGGTTAGGGCTACGTAGGGGAGGCGTTTAGTAATATAAAAGAATAAACATATTTGTTTGATAACGGAAGTAAGACGAAATAAATAAAGTCAACAAATAAGTCAACAAATAAAAATAAAACTGTGTTAAAGCAAGAAATGGCAGATGTTGACTTATGTGCTCAACAAAATAATAACATTCCCAGCGGAAATGAAGATTACATTAAGAGGTTCAGTTTGAAGCTGAGTTTCAGTAAGTCACCCCTCTCAGTTTTATTAACCACTTGCATTTCTAGAAACGACCTGTAGTTGTGTAGATAATTTCTACAAATACAGTTATACAATGTGTGTTCAGAAAGTAACGAGAATTTTTAAATTTCGCGGGCTTGGAGAGTCCGATTGTAAAACATTTGTTTTCATTATGTTGGTATACATGCCCTTGAAGTGTGATAAAACTTTCAGCTGTTTTCATTGTTGACTTTATCTGTGACAGCCACTAAGGTTAGACGTGTTTTTATGAGCTCGGCGATTTTCGTTTGTTAAAAGAAATGGAAAGTGTAACAAAGTGTGTGAAATATTAACAAAGGCCTATGGTGAGTCTGTTATGAGAGTTTACGAGTGGTATAAGCGTTTCCAAAAAGGTTGTGAAGACGTTGAAGATGACGAACGCCCTGGACGCCCAAGCACATCAACAACTGATGAAAACGTGGAAAAAGTGAAAGAAATGGTTATGAACAATCGAAGAATCACAATTAGAGAGGTCGCTGATGATGTTGGCATATCGATTGGATCATGTCATGACATTGTTTCCAGCGTTTTGTGTATGAAACGCGTGGCAGCAAAATTCGTTCAACAATTGTTGAATTTTGAAAAAAACAGCGGCGAATAGAAGTTGCTCAGGAGTCACTAAATGAAGTCAACGACGATGCAGAATTACTGAAACGTATTATAACAGGTGACGAAACATGGGTTTACGGATATGACGTCGAAACTAAGGCTCAATCATCCCAGTGGAGCCATTCTGGCTCGCCAAGACCGAAAAAGGCCCGACAAGTGCGGTCGAACATGAAGGTTATGCTCACTGTGTTCTTCAATATTTATGGCATAGTGCATCATGAATTCCTGCCACCAGGTGAAACGGTCAATAAAGGGAGTACTACCTACAAATTCAACACTGTTTGCGTGAAGCAATCCGAAAAAAACGCCCGGATCTGTGGAAAAACAATTCATGGCTTTTGCACCACGATAATGCACCAGCATTACTTCATTACTTGTTCGTGAATTTTTGGCCAAAAACGGTACTGTAACGATGCCCCAGCCTCAGTATTCGCCAGATATGGCTTCGTGTGACTTTTTCCTATTCCCAAAAGTAAAGAGAACCTTAAAGGGCCGTCGTTTTACAGCCGTAGATGACATTAAAAGCGCATCGCTGAAAGAACTAAAGGCTATATCAAAGATCGAGTTAGAGAAGTGTTTCGAGGATTGGAAGAAGCGCTGGCACAAGTGCATAATCTCCAATGGGGACCATTTTGAAGACGACAACATCAATGTAGAAGAATAAGTAAATATTTTGTTCAAAAAATTAAAATTCTCGTTACTTTCTGAACACACCTCGTATACGAAGCATCAGTTTTGAGAAATTTTAGCAGTTTTTCTGTTTTCGGATGTATAATTTAATGCGGACGATAAGTGAAATCAGTATAATAAATTTTATAAAGTAAAAAGTTTAATAGATCGGGTTAAACTTTAATATCTGCAAGCAAATTTTAAAATTTGGAACTACAAAATCAAATCTAATCACTGACAGTTCATTTCCAATGAAATTTTTAAGTATATTAATAATTGGTGAATTACATTTTTTGAGTTTAAAAAAACGCCCTAAAAGTTAAACGTTTAATTTCGTAGCACATTTTTCAAAATTTAATAATCGCGGACGCGGATAAGTCATTTATTTACCTTAACCTCTTTTTGAAACTGATTTCAGCATTAAAATCTGCATATATTAGCATTTTAAACTTTCCGGTTGCTACGAAAGTGTACCTTGAACGAAGTCAAATTAAATTTATTAATTTCGAAGGATTTTAAAAATTCGAAGTGCTAAAATTAGCATAAATATGCAACTCTTTAAAGCTGTTTGTGATTGTGTAATCAGTTCTTCAAACACGTTTAAAATATAAAAGTTACAATTTTTTTAAAGTGGCCGCCATTTTGAAACCTCTAGGCGAATTTTGCTAGTTAATAAATTTGTCCAAGCTATTACCAAAATCCATTTTTGCGTCAAGTGTACGCTAACTAAAATCGAACTGAAATTGCGAACGTAAGCGTGCTTTTAAAGACACACACACACACACACACACACACACACACACACACACACACACACACACACACACACACACACACACACACACACACACACACACACACACACACACACACACACACACACACACACACACACACACACACACACACACACACACACACACACACACACACACACACACACATACACACACATCCAGGATTGGTGCACCAGGGAGCATGGAGAGGTGAACTTCTTCCTCACACAGGTTCTAACTGGGCACGGTTGCTTCCGATCTTACCTGTTCCGTTTCCGGCTGGAAACAGACTCGGCTTGTCCACTGTCTTCCAGCAGTGGCGGAAGATGCGAGGCTCGTATTTTTCCGCTGCCAGAGATTTGACGAGGACAAGACGAACCTGGAAACCTATCTGCGAGGCAGCATTACACAGAAAAATTTGGTTGCGACAATGATGACTTTAGAGGCCAACTGGAGGGTCATTGCAGGATTGGCCATGAAGAGCCTGAGGATTGAAGATCAAGAAATAAAAGCCAAGGCTGTAGGAGACAGTCAGTCCACCTTCCCGCTAAGTAATGTTTGGCGGCGGTTCCATGGGGTGGTTTGCAGAAGAAGAATGCCTTTGGTGGTTTTTTAGTGGGTAGCAATATCTTGAGGTTAAGTTTGAACGTAGCTTGAATTTCACACTCTGGGGAGTGCAGGTATCCTATCCACCCTTTTGGCATTGCAAAACGCTCCCTCCCTCCCTCTCTCTCTCTCTCTCTCTCTCTCTCTCTCTCTCTCTCTCTCTCTCTCTCTCTCTCTCTCTCTCTCTCTCTCTCTCTCTCTCTCTATTTATATGACGTCAGGAGAGACACTCATTTCAAGGGTCCAATGGCGGCTCCAATAGGTAATTCTTCATTGGAAATTCGTAAAAATGATTTTTTTTTCAAAAATGTTTATTGAGGCAATAAATAAGGTTTTAAATTCTATAAAATTTATTTTTAAAATAAACTCCTTAACAAAAATTTATTATTCTTACAAGTTTGTGTTTTGATTATAAGGATGTTCTTAAATTGGTGATTGTTTTATTCTTCATCGCCGCAATATGAATTTGCAATATGCTGATAAGCTGTGAACAAACAGACAAAACGCATTAAACAAAGTAACAATAACTCGCCGCCCTGGCTGAAGCGATGCATGGAACCTTCTTGTCATCACATTTTAATGTGTAAGTATTACGTATTTTGCAATAGAAATATTAAAAAACGAATCCTGACAGGCACGAAAATATGTCATCCCTGTCGTAAGAAGTGTTAAAATCTGCATAAATTGGCATTTTAGGTTTTCAAATTACATAAAAAATTCGTAAATAAACCTTTTTTATTCATTTTGCGTCGGTGAAAACAAATTTTTTTATAATCGTAAGGTTTTGCACTGTTATATTTTGAAACAGTTAAACGGACTTTTATGTGTTAAGGAACTTGTTTAGGCATCGCCAAAACCAACATTCGTGTTCATTCAGGTCATAACTTTTACATACCAGAGCACCAACATCAAGTTAAACATAAAGTATTGAGTCAGTAGAATAGGCAATAACGCCTACATCCGCAGGGACTTTAGTATTGAGTCAGTAATATAAGCAATAAGGCCTACATCCGCAGGGACTTTAGTATTGAGTCAGTAATATAAGCAATAAGGCCTACATCCGCAGGGACTTTAGTATTGAGTCAGTAGAATAGGCAATAAGGCCTACATCCGCAGGGACTTTAGTATTGAGTCAGTAATATAAGCAATAAGGCCTACATCCGCAGGGACTTTAGTATTGAGTCAGTAATATAAGCAATAAGGCCTACATCCGCAGGGACTTTAGTATTGAGTCAGTAATATAAGCAATAAGGCCTACATCCGCAGGGACTTTAGTATTGAGTCAGTAATATAAGCAATAAGGCCTACATCCGCAGGGACCTTAGTACTGAGTCAGTAGAATAGGCAATAAGGCCTACATCCGCAGGGACTTTAGTACTGAGTCAGTAGAATAGGCAATAAGGCCTACATCCGCAGAGACTTTAGTATTGAGTCAATAGAATAAGCAATAAGGCCTACATCAGCAGGGACTTTAGTATTGAGTCAGTAGAATAGGAAATAAGGCCTACATCCGCAGGGACTTTAGTACTGAGTCAGTAGAATAGGCAATAAGGCCTACATCCGCAGGGACTTTAGTACTGAGTCAGTAGAATAGGCAATAAGGCCTACATCCGCAGGGACTTTAGTACTGAGTCAGTAGAATAAGCAATAAAGCATACATTAGCAGTAACTTTATTATTGAGTCAATAGAATAAGCAATAAGGCCTACATCCGCAGGGACCTTTGTATTGAGTCAATAGAATAAGCAATAAGGCGGATGTAGATCCGCAGGGACCTTAGTGTTGAGTCAGTAGAATAAACATTAGGGCCTACATTCTCAGGAACCTTAGTATTGAGTTAGTAGAATAAGCAATAAGGCCTACAGCAGTGAAGCACGAACACAAGCTTCATAAACACTTGAATACATCTGTACAGTAGATGCTCAGAAGCAGCAAAGATGGGAAGCGGAGATTCAAGAGAACCAAATCTTGAAGACAGAGTCATTTACAGAAGTGACTTCAAAACATTGGCACTAGTAGATTAGTTTGTAGTAAAACAAAAATAATTGAAACAAATTAAAAATTTTAGGATACGAGCATTCTTGGTCCTATTTCATTCAAACTTGTCGTATAAATTTATTTTGGTCAAGCTATGCTTGAACTATATCTCGTTCAGCTGTTTGCAAATGGCGTCAATTTCAAATTTTAAGCAAAAATTATTTTTCTGTACGTTTTTAACTTAAGATTTGATTTTGATAATTTGATTTCACCAACGTAATCAACTCTAAGATACGCTTAAATTAGCATTTAAAATTTGCCAAGTGTCATTGAAAATACGAAAATGAATCATGGCTGTAGTTTGTCGCACTCACTTGAACCACTCGTGTAGCAATATTTCTCTGATCGATAATTGCAGTAGTTGAGGAAGCTGGTAGGTTTTCCTCCAGGTTTGACCGCACACACGGGCACTATGTTCCTGGGGCAGACAGACGGACATTTCTTGTCCTGTTCTTTGTCTGGTATAACTTCATAGTCTTGGGCTTTCATCAGCGTCACACACACTGTAACATAAGACAGAATGAATTTCAGCAAATCCGTTTATTTCCTCTTCTAATACATTATTGTAAACGTTATATCGCATCTGTATTTCCTAATGATCAAATCGACTGCGATCGAAGGAACAGAAAATTATCAAGAGTATGCCTGATAGCACATAATCAAAGTCAGTAGCCGCCTCGGTGGCCTAGTTGATAGCGTACTGGGCTTTCACCCCGAGGACCCGGGTTCGATTCCCGGCCAGGGCTTGGCATTTCATACGCTATAAATCATCCCATCGTCTGCATTAGCCCAAGTGTGCACAATAATCAGACGTTAAACACAAGAAAAAAACCTAAATGTAAGTGCGAGTGTAAAGTGTTAAAGTCGGGTACCGCGAGGGACGTTTAAATCCTCTCAATACGTGCAGCTAGTTTGCACCCCTGCGGGGAAAATCGTTAAATCTCCTTTGAATTCCGCCAAGAACTAGTCAATGATGATAACGTTGGGAACCGAGTACCCGGTTCGATTCCCGGCCAGGACTTGGCATTTCATACGCTATAAATAATCACATCGTCTGCATTAGCCCAAGTGTGCACAATAGTCGGACGTTAAAGACACAAAAAAAACAAAGTCAGTGTGCGTATTGTTTCTTGTACTTACAAATTAGTTGTGTCGTTTGCACCGCCTCGACGCGAATTAGATTCTACTATTTATTTATTACATCACGCTGACTGTAGCGCTTATAGTGTACGAAGTAAGAACCCTTTTAGAACGTATTTGATGCCCAAATATAAAAATTATTTTTGAACTGTATTTTACTTACGCCCTCACTGCAGTACCCTTCTAAACTTGATGGTGAAATTTTAAAAAAATACTTGTTGAGATCCACAAACAAAAATATGTAAAATACCGTAAAAACAGTGCCTAAACAAAGTGTATTTTATAAATCTGTAGGGGTTTTTCTGAATTTTCATGGCTTATTAGAAGTGGGAACATGAAAGTAAGTATAGAGATGGTTGGCGGCTCTATATAAAGTCTTAATAAAAAAGTTTGTACATTTGAAATTAGTATCATTTATACTTCCAAATGATGAATGAATATTCAAGTGTTACATTTTTTTTTTTTTTTTTTTAAGGCGGAAAGCACCTTGAGGCTATTATCACCTCCCTAAATGTTAGTGCCACCTCGGTGGCCTAGTTGATAGCGTACTGGGCTTTCACCCCGAGGATCCGGGTTCGCTTCCCGGCCAGGGCTTGGCATTTTCATACGCTATAAATCATCCCATCGTCTGCATTAGCCCAAGTGTGCACAATAGTCGGACGTTAAACACCAAAAAAAACCCTAAATTAAGTGTGAGTGTAGAGTATTAAAGTTGTAAGTGTAAGTTTTTTTTGTGTTTAACGCCCGACTATTGTGCACACTTGGGCTAATGCAGACGATGGGATGATTTTTTATAGCGTATGAAAATTCCAAGCCCTGGCCGGGAATCGAACCCGGGTCCTCGGGGTGAAAGCCCAGTACACTATCAACTAGGCCACCGTGGCGACCTGTAAGTGTAAGTGTGTGCTAGACTTGGGTACCGCGAGGGACGTTTAAATCCTCTCAATACGTGCAGCTAGTTTGCACCCCCTGCGAGGAAAATCGTTATATCTCCTTTGAATTCCGCCCAGAACTAGTCAATGATGATAACGTTTGGACATTCGCTCCAATCACGTTAACGAAACAGTTCCGACCTTTGGCCATTGTTACGTTGTCGAATGTCATCTTAGTTCCGCCTGCCGGAGCGAAATGTATTCCAGATATTTACTTAGAAATTCGCGAACACTCTAGAAAGTTGTTGACAATAGGGAATGTTAATTCGGACGTCTTGTTGCCACTGATAACTAGATTGCTTTAATTTGTTTCTTGTTGTCTGATGACGTCATTGCGTAACCTCTGGCTTCAGGAAGAATGACGTTTGGAACAATAACACAGCTGTGTACAATTAACGTCACTATAGTTGTCGCGCGTTTTGACATTCGAATATTTGGTATTCATGTGAATACTGTACTGGGATGCTAGTTCAGTCGACTTGTCAGCGAATTTACACTTGAGAATTCGGTCATTATGTGTGACACTTAGACCCGGTACCTGGACACACACACACACACACACACACACATATTCAACAAAACAATAATCGCGCAGTACTGAGCTTCTCGTGACGTGATAGAAG
Organism: Callitettix versicolor; assembly: GCA_022606455.1. NCBI lineage: Eukaryota > Metazoa > Arthropoda > Insecta > Hemiptera > Cercopidae > Callitettix > Callitettix versicolor. Next base: position 9,912,317 of record CM040190.1, read on the forward strand.
CAAGTTTCGAAAAATGTGTTTCTTTATCTTACCCTTTTTGAAATTCTTATTTCGCCATCATAACCGTACTTTTACAATATATTTATATGTATGTAAGCAAGCAATTGTTTAACAGAGATCGCTGCCAAACGAACTTGTTCATATTATTACTACCAAAATCGATTTTTTTGGTAAGTTTGAATCAAATCTGACCGAAATTGCTAACGACGCACCATTTACACACACACACACACACACACACACAAGTTAAATATATATATATGCGCGCGCATGCATACATACACACGTATGCACACAAGTACGCACGCGCGCGCGTGCACACACACACACACACACACACACACACACATATATATATATATATATATATATATATATATATATATTTAAAAGTTGTGTGTGTGTGTGTGTGTGTGTGTGTGTGTATACCATGTAAACGACGCACCATTTACACACATACACACACAACTTTTATAAATATATATATAAAGTTTATTTTTTTTATTAAATATATATATGTGTGAGTGCTTGTGCGCGCGCGAGCATGTATACGTACCTATGTAAGTGTGCTTGCTTGCGTGCATGCGTGCGTGCTCTGTGTGTGTGTGTGTGTGTGTGTGTGTGTGCGTGTATGCGCGCATGCGTGTGTTGTATGTATATATATATATATATATATATATATATATAGGCTATATATATATATAGCGCCTCAGGGGGTGCAGACTAGCTGCACATGTTGAGAGGATTTAGGCGTCTCTCGCGATACCCGAGTCTTAACACACACTTACATTTACAACACTACACTTACGACTTTAAAACTTTACTCTCAAACTTACATTTAGGGAGGCGATAATAGCCTCTATGTGCTCTTCGCCTTAAAATAATATATATATATATATATATATATATATATATATATAAAACATTTTAACGACCCTTCAAAAAGTGACCTAGAAGCTAGGATCGGGCTCATTTCAAGGTCCCGGGTCTATGTCTTGCCGTTATGTCTTCAATAACACAATTTCCTCAAGAAATTCGCTAACAAAGACGTTGAAAAGACAGGATAAGCTTAAAAGTTTATTATAAAAAACATCACATATTGGCTTCTTCTTGCGGAACGTTTAGGCCTGAATAAAGGAATACACGCGGGCGAGTAAGGCACACAAGAAATACGTACAATGTATAAGATTTTGAAATAAAACAATCTTACTTCTACGAAATGAGATTTAGTTTGATAAAATTTCACAAATTTAAATTTTAAAAAATGTTTGAAATAACTGAACTGATTGTGGTCTACAAAAACGTTTTCAACCTGTATAGTATTTACACTTCAGTTTTACCCGTGTAATAGTTGTGAGAATTTCGGAAAGTCTATTTTAACGGTAAATAATCACGCACGCAGCTGTCTCGTTCGCGTGATAGATGGGGCATTGCCGAAGACTATCACCACACAACAATAATAACACCACCATCCCACAATAATTTAAAAATCCGGTTTGACAATCATAATCAGCGTTGAAGTCCGCGTAAATCAGCATTTTAATTTAAACAAATGAATAATAGAAAACGAACCCTACGTCAGGTGTACATTTCCGTATTTTTAAATAAATTTAAACGTTTTAAAGTGATAACTTATGCAGATTGTAAAGCAGATGGCGATATTGAAATAAAAACTTCAAAAATGAGTACGATAAAAAGGTTTAAAATTATTTGAACTACTGCCATTTTGAAACAGCTAAACGGGTCGACGAATTTGCTCAAATTAACGTTAAAATCATTATTTCTTGAATAGTTTTAAAAACATGTTCGTGAGTTTAGCACCTAGCACATTTTATCATCAGACTTAGGCCGTACTATGATGGCGATATTGAAATAAAAACTTCAAAAATGAGTACGATTAAAATGTTTAAAATTATTTGAACTACTGCCATTTTGAAACAGCTAAACGGGGCGACGAACTTGCCCAAGATACCGTTAAATCATTTTTTCGTTAAAAGTTTTAAAAACCGTGTTCGTGAGTTTAGCATCGCGCACGTTTTATCGTCCCAGGTTTAGGCCGTACTATGATGGTAAATCCTGCAAAGGCTCTGATACGATCTGGTAACGTAACGGTTTCGACCATCGTTTGCGCAATTTTTGTAAAACGTTTGTAACAAACATAAGCACAAAATTAACACAACGAAACAACAATCGACACAGAGTGTAATCAGCTGTTTGATAACAAATAATGTAAATAGTATGTTAAATATTCAATTCTTTATAATCACCTGATCAGTGGCTTGACTGAAATAATGAAAAATAAAAAATAAAAAATAATTATTTTTCTGTGAAATAGCCTATAGTTGAAAATTTGCTTTTTTGAATGTTTCTTTAGCGGTATAATTCACAACGTATAAAATATTTAAACTATACAAAAGGAAAAAAGTGAATTACTTTCCCAGATACAATAATATATGTGAATGCTTATAACAATCACAGGTAATTGCGCATTTTTATGTACTGCAGAAATACAAGAAAGGAAGCAGACTTACCGCATACAATATAGAGTAACAATACTTGTTTAATAGTCGCCTCCATCACGAATGCAGACTGGATCAGAAATGTCGTAAACGTAGAGGCAACAATGCGTCTTATTGCAGTTTATATTACCGCTCACCAGGTATCGCTGGCTGCACGTTAATAAGTCCATTACAGTTTGATATGACGCCGTTAAATAAAATTAATTTGCGATATACTACATCAAAGGAACAAATAGGCCTATAACGTGTTGTACAAATTGTACGGTTCCTTCAAAGTATGCTTTCTTCATTTTTTTCTTACTTTTTTATTTTATTTATTCATTTTACTTTTATATTCAATGCTCACGTGACGGCATTTTTAATGAATTTCAATTGGAAAAATGTTTTGGAGCAACTCTCATGTTAAGACCCAGACCCGGGACCTTGAAATGATCACCGATCCTGACCTCTAGATCACTTTTAGATGGGATAGGAGAGTGTATTTGCATGTTTGTATATATATACATATATATATATATATATATATATATATATATATATATATATATATGTGTGTGTGTGTGTGTGTGTGTTTTTGCGATTCCAAAAATAGGTGGAAAAAATCTTTTATAGACTACCTGGGGTAGGGTACGCATTACCCCAGAGTGTAGGACTCAAATTAAGTTCAAACTCAAGCTCAAACTCAAGATAAGATATATTTTTGCCCACTAAAAATACCACCAAAAGCATTCCTCTTCTGTAAATCCCCCCATGGAACCGCCGCCAGACATTACTTTGTGGGAAGTTGGACAGGCTGACAGCCTATTCTTCTACAGCGTTGGCTCTCCTTTCTCGATCCTCAGCCCTCAACCTCTTCATGACCACTGCAGTGAATCCCGTAATGGCCCTCCAGTTGGCCTCTGAAGCCATCATTGTCGCAACCAGACTTTCCGGTGTAATGCTGCCTCGCAGATATGTTTGCAGCCTCATCCTTTCCTCGTCGAATCTCCGACACCGGAAAAACACATTCTCCGCATCTTCCTTCACTGCTGGAAGACAGAGAGGACAAGTCGAGTCTGTTTCCAGCCTGAAACGAAACAAGTAAGCTCGGAAGCAACCGTGCCCAGTAAGAATCTCTTTGAGATAGAAATCCACCTCCCCATGATCCCTGTTGCACCAATACTGGATGTTACCTATGAGTTGGTATGTCCGTCGTCCATTTGTTGATTCGTCCCACTGTCGCTGCCAAGTCTCCAGGGTCCGATTTCGCTCTCTACAATTGCCATTGTGTGACTATACCGCGGCTCAGCACTTCGCTTACACCAGTAGAGCCTCGCTCGTTCATCAGCCATCAGCTCCATTGGAAGTTCGCTCACGACTACGCTTGCAGCGTCGTAGGAAACTGTTCGGTAACCACTCACGACACGCAGCAACGCACGGCGGTGCACCGCATTAACCTTGCGCGCATAGCTCGCGACCATTATAGCCTGGCTCCAAATTGGCGCTCCGTAAAGGAGCACCGAGCTTACTACCACCGCCAGGAGTCGGCGTCGTGCCTTGTCTTGAACCTCCCAGATTCGGCATGAGCCTGCAAAGGGCTCCTGCCACGTTTGCCACCTAGTGTGTGTGTGTGTGTGTGTGTGTGTGTGTGTGTGTGTGCGCGCGCGCGCGCGCGTGCGTGTGCGCGCGTGTGTGCGTGCGTGCGTGTGCGTGTGCATGTGTGCGTGTGTGTTAATACGCTCACGTATGCAATTTTGGTCCAATTCAATGGAAACTCGGCACAAAAAGACCAATATGGTAATATCTTGGGACAAATTCGTTAACAGAAGATTCTTTCAACAGTTTCAAAACGCAGGCCACTTATAGTCTTTAAATATTCGTATCTTTTTTTGTCTTAAACGTCTTTTTTTGAAATCTAATTGCACCATCGTAAACAGCGATGTACACTGCATAAATTGGCATTTTGAATTTTTAAAATCCGTTTAAATTTTTAAAAACATTGGACGGCGATAAGGGTTCATTTTCTTATTGTCAATGTAATTTGAAAGTTTAAAATGTTCATATGTCCGAAGATTTAGCTAATTAAAAATACAGATTGTTGAAAAGCGACGCAACCTTAAGGATAAATAAGAAAGTTACTTCATTCTATGAGTTACAAAACTGTTGAGAGTGAGCTTCATTGTGCGATTCTCATAATGTAACACTACGCGGTGCGAAGCGTTCCACACAACTCCACTATAACGCTGCTGTTTCAAAAATGACTCATCACAGAAATGGTTTAAAAAAGACTTATTTTATTAAAATCGGTTTAAGCGATTTTAACATTTGTTAAAATGTTTGATTTTAACAAACAATGTTAACAAATGAATTTAACATTTTTTAAAGTCGCTTTAAGCGTACATATGAGCATTTTAAACTTTCAAATTACATTGACAATAGGAAAATGAACCCTGATCGGCGGCAATTTTTTTAAAAATATTAACGGATTTTAAATGCCAATTTATGCAGTGTACATCGCTGTTTACGGTGGTGCAATTAGATTTCAAAAAAAGACGTTTAAGACAAAAAAAGATACGAATATTTAAAGACTTTAAGTAACCTGCGTTTTGAAACTGTTGAAAGAATCTTCTGTTAACGAATTTGTCCAAGATATTACCAAATTGGTCTTTTGTGCCGAGTTTCCATCAAATCGGACCAAAATTACAAACGTGAGCGTGTTAACACACACACACACACACACACATATATATATATATATATATATATATATATATATATATATATATATATATATATGAGAGTGTATTTGTATGTTTGTATATATTTACATATATATATATATATATATATATATATATATATATATATATATATATGTATATATTAGTATATATATTTGTTGTATATATATTTATGTGTATATATGTGTATATATGTATATATATATTATTTGCGTATAGACCCTGTTGGATCACGCAAAGCACTCCGACTCATGTCTTGTTCCTTCTACTCCTCCACACCTCCCTCATCCTGTCCCCATGGATCCTCTTCCGTTCCTCCATCCATTTTACCCCTGCTCTCTTTAGGATTTCATTCTCTGGGATATACATATATATATATACAAACTTACAAATAAGTAAGGGACCTACCCTCAAAAAAATGTATGGGTCGTTATGTAAAAAAACCGAATTCAGGAAAGAAAAAATATAAAATACCGAATCTTTGGTTATGTATTATTTTTTGGTCATATTCGTGATTTGAGTCCGCGTAGGAAATTTTTAATTAAATATATATATATATATATATATATATATATATATATATATACTTTTCGATAAATAAATCGAAATAAAGGTCAACTTATAACAAAATAAGTCTCTCGATAAAGTCCATAGTAAGACTACAGTTCTGTGGTTCTCCCGGAAGCACTCTACGCCTGTGAGACCCTTTTCCAGATCAAGAATAACGCTAGGACTAACCAGTTACTTAAGATCGAGAGAAGAATCATTAGGACCTGTTTAAATAAAAGTTACCAGAAAGATGGTTTCTGGAGAGTCGCTACCAACGAGACTGTATAAACAGGCAGACCCAATTACAAGTGTTATGAAAAAACGCATCTCTTCCACATCCTTAGGATGCCCAACAGCAGGATTCTCAAACAGCTGGTCATGAGAAATATTAATAGGAAGACCCAAGGACACTACGTCTCGCAGACTCTGAAAGATCTGCAAGAGATCGGTTTGCAGATCGAGGATGCACCGGACAGAACGAGAATCAGAAGCATTCTGAAAAACATCAGGTTTGACGTAGGAAAGCCGGAACGACGAGGGACGGTGGAGGTGTCAGACGAGGTCAGGAGGCGGAGATCGGATAGGATGAAGGAGTATTGGAGGAAGAAGTTGGAATCCTCACAGTGCACTAACACGGATAAGAAGAAGAGACCGAAATATTGACTCAAAGTGGTCCCATGTGGCCTAAAAATTAAAAATAAATAAATGGAAAAAATAATTTTTTCTTATTAAAGTCCAAAATGATTGCCAGTTAGACTAATGAGGACAAGGAATCAGTGTCAACGGTAAGAACAAAACAACGGCAGTAACTGCAAGTAGAACTGATAACCTTGAGGTACACAGTTCAGTGGTGCAGCAGCACATCGATCACCGACTACAAAACCTTTTTTTTTTGGTGTTAACGTCCGACTATTGTGCACACTTAGGCTAATGCAGAGGATGGGCTGATTTATAGCGTATGAAAATGTCAAGCCCTGGCCGGGAATCGAACCCGGGTCCTCGGGGTGAAAGCCTAGTACGCTATCAACTAGGCCACCGAGTTCACTAGACCACTACAAAAACGACTTCAAGTGAAACCTGACCGCCGTCGGTTTTTTGTCGATTTATTCTCAAACCGTCTTTTTCTTTTATTTCAAAATTTGATTCCATTCACCTCAGTTATGTTTCTTTTCAAAAAGAAAATTTGTGGAACAGATTTTTCAGTTTTACGTCTAGCTTTACTAAAATGTAGTTTTGGAGAAATAATTAAACTGACATATTGCGCGTAATGTTTTTGTACCATTTATTTTAGAAATAAATTACAAAATTGGAGTGACATTGTTGACTTCATATATTACAACTAGTTTTTTTAAATTTTAATCTTAACTTGTCTGACTCTAGCAGCAGGCTCAGGATTTTAACTATGTACTAATTAAACAATATTACCATTGACTTCATAATACATTGTTTGGACTCTAGAAAACAGCTGTTTGAAACATATGTTCATTATAATATCAACTGATTACATCAAACTTTGGAATAATTATCGGCAATCGATTTAATGGAGCAGATAGTTAGTGCAAGTGTAATCAAGTGCACGCAAAGCTTTAGACTAATAAAAAGTAAACTTTAAAGTGTTTCTTTGAAATGTATTGGTCTTTTTAAAATTAAAACGTTTTCAATTCAGAAAAGTTTTGAATGAATTCTTATTAGAAAATGAGCTATTTAAGTGACCCAAATCCGGGACGTACGAGCGCCGATTCTGACATTTATATCACACGCTGAAGGGTCATTAACATTTGTAGGAACAAAAAAAAGTATGACAGAAAATTCGCTCACTTTTACAATTTTGATCTTTTTTGATTCAAAAAAGCAAGAAATTTGATTTTAGTAGTATTAAAAACAATTAGAAACCTTATCTCTCTATCTTAATTATCGTTAAAAACTGCATAATATAGAATGTTGAATTATTAAAATCCGTTGAAATTTAGAAATTTAATTTGACTTTGTCAAGATACATATTAATTTTTTCATGCAATTTGAAAGTTCAAAATACTTATATACTCGTATGAAAGCACAAAACTGTAAGGGGTCTTTCAAAAAGCGGAAATGTGTTTATCAGAGAAACGGGTAGTGATTCTTCCATACATATGAAAGGTGTTCTATTCAGAAGTTTGTTCTATTCAAAATTTTGTTTGCGAAGCGGGGATTGATGGTTTCAAAAGATGAAAGGGTTTCTTTCTCAAAGCGGGTAGGTGTCTCGAGAAGCGGGAAGTGATTATTTCACAGAAATGAGAGGGTGTTGAATTGAGAAGCGGTGTGTGATGTTTGACAAAGACGAAAGGTGTTCTCTTGGAATACGGGAAGATTTTCTTTTGAGAAGCGCAGAGGGATTAGTTCACAAATATGAAAGGGATCCACTCAAAAAACAGAAGAGTGTTTTCTCGAGAAGCGGGGAGTGATTGTCCCACAAAGATGAACAGGGTTCTGTCGAAAAGCGGAGAGTGATTGTTTCACAAAAGTGAAAGAGGTGTTCTTACAAAGTTGGAAGGAGTTTTCTCGAGAAACGAGGAGGGATTGTCACACAAAAGATAAAAGGGTTCTCTCCCAAAGCGGGAAGGAGTTTTCTGGAGAAACGAGGAGGGATTGTCGCACAAAATATATAAGGGTTCTCTCGCAAAGCGGGAAGGACTTTCCTCGAGAAACGAGGAGTGATTGTCGCACAAAAGATAAAAGAGTTCTCTCGCAAAGCGGGGAGGAGGTTTCACGAGAAACGAGGAGGGATTGTAACACAGAAGATAAAAGGGTTCTCTCCCAAAGCGGGAAGGAGTTTTCTGGAGAAACGAGGAGGGATTGTCGCACAAAATATATAAGGGTTCTCTCGCAAAGCGGGAAGGACTTTCCTCGAGAAACAAGGAGTGATTGTCGCACAAAAGATAAAAGGGTTCTCTCGCAAAGCGGGGAGGAGGTTTCACGAGAAACGAGGAGGGATTGTAACACAGAAGATAAAAGGGTTCTCTCCCAAAGCGGGAAGGAGTTTTCTGGAGAAACGAGGAGGGATTGTCGCACAAAATATATAAGGGTTCTCTCGCAAAGCGGGAAGGACTTTCCTCGAGAAACGAGGAGTGATTGTCGCACAAAAGATAAAAGGGTTCTCTCGCAAAGCGGGGAGGAGGTTTCACGAGAAACGAGGAGGGATTGTAACACAGAAGATAAAAGGGTTCTCTCGCAAAGCGGAAAGGTTTAACGAGAAACGAGGTGGGATTTTCGCACAAAAGATAAAAGGGTTCTCTCGCAAAGCGGGGAGGAGGTTTCACGAGAAACGAGGAGGGATTGTAACACAGAAGATAAAAGGGTTCTCTCCCAAAGCGGGAAGGAGTTTTCTGGAGAAACGAGGAGGGATTGTCGCACAAAATATATAAGGGTTCTCTCGCAAAGCGGGAAGGACTTTCCTCGAGAAACGAGGAGTGATTGTCGCACAAAAGATAAAAGAGTTCTCTCGCAAAGCGGTAAGGTTTCATGAGAAACGAGGTGGGATTTTCGCACAAAAGATAAAAGGGTTCTCTCGCAAAGCGGAAAGGTTTCACGAGAAACGAGGTGGGATTTTCGCACAAAAGATAAAAGGGTTCTCTCGCAAAGCGGTAAGGTTTCACGAGAAACGAGGTGGAATTTTCGCACAAAAGATAAAAGGGTTCTTTCGCAAAGCGGGAAGAGGTTTTCTCGAGAAACGAGGAGGGATTGTCACACAAAAGATGAAAAGTTTTCTCTAGCAAAGCGGGAAGGAGTTTTCTCGAGAAACGAGGAGGGATTGTCACACAAAAGATGAAAAGTTTTCTCTAGCAAAGCGGGAAGGAGTTTTCTCGAGAAACGAGGAGGGATTCTCGCACAAAGATGAAAAGGGTTCTCTCGCAAAGCGGGAAGGAGTTTTCTCGAGAAACGAAGAGGGATTGTCACACAAAAGATGAAAAGGGTTCTTTTGCAAAGTGGGAAGGAGTTTTCTCGAGAAACGAGGAGGGATTGTCACACAAAAGATAAAAGGGTTCTCTCGCAAAGCGGGAAGGAGTTTTCTCGAGAAACGAAGAGGGATTGTCACACAAAAGATAAAAGGGTTCTCTCGCAAAGCGGGAAGGAGTTTTCTCGAGAAACGAGGAGGGATTGTCACACAAAAGATAAAAGGGTTCTCTCGCAAAGCGGGAAGGAGTTTTCTCGAAAAGCGAGGAGTGATTGTCCCACAGAGCTGGAAGGAGGTTGGTCTGTGTATCAACGATGTGTTGAATTAAAATAACTGAAATCTACTGTTCAAAGTTAACCAGAAAAATTAAAATCAGTTTTTAATTTTCGTCACTTTTGTTTTGTTCTTTCCGGATGTAATCTCTTACTGCATATTGACTGAGATCATGTTGTTGGTTGTCAGACAACAAGAAGAGAATTAATCAAAGATATTATTTGTGACAGTCAATCAATGGTATGCAACAGACTAATGTTTGTCGATGTGTTGATGCAAAAGGGAAACGTAACGTAATCAGTTTTGCGTCACCATAAAATTTCCTGTTTACATTTACGTTTCGTATACATGTGTACAGATTTCAAGTAATTTTTACTTTATTTATATAACGTATTGTGAAAGGTAAATTTGTATTGTGATAGGTAGATTTGTATTGTGATAGGTAGATTTTTATTTTAATAGGTAAATTTGTATTGTGATAGGTAGATTTGTGATAGGTACATTTGTATTGTGATAGGTAAATTTGTTTTGTGATAGGTAGATTTGTATTGTCATAGGTAGAAACGTATTGTGATAGGTAGATTTTTTAAAATTTAAATTAATATAACCGTCTCCAAGTCCTTTGAATCTGGAAGAGTGAGTTTCACTGTTAAGTAAGTATAGTTTGCCGTGTATATAAGCCATTTTTTTTACTTTCAAGTTATTCGTCAAAATCCTTGAAAATTATCAAAAATACCAATTCTTACTAAAATAAATTACAACGATTTTAATCAAATTTTGATCTTTTAAACGTTTTAGTTATTGTCTCTCTAAAATTTAGTAATTTCTGAAAATGTATTATTAA
>CM040190.1:9928152-9948152 GCA_022606455.1 Callitettix versicolor
CTCTCTTTCTCTCTCTCAATATATAAATTATTAACGACGTCTCAAAATGTGATCTATAGGCTCCGATTGGACACTAATTTCAAGGTCCCGTGTCTGGGTCAAAGCATAATTTCCCAACAAATAACAAAAATAAACGCTTATATCCCGCTTGTTAATATTTTTTTCATATAATTTATTGGTGACACGTTGACTCCCGTTGTTTATGAAATTTAACTACTGAAAGTTTGCGCAGAATCTGCTGCAAATGTTGTGCAATACGTCAGTTTCGACTAAAATAGATTTGTCGAGTTTTTTTCGTTTAAAATTGTGATTTTGTGGAAATTGCAACGAATACATTTCGTTCAGGGCAACGTAAACGAAACCTTTTTTAAAAATCACTCAACCGACTGTAGGCACGTTCTGCAATGCTTGTGCAGTAATTATTTAATTATCGTTTAATTTAGTTTTTTTTTTGGAAAATTTCGCTTTGATTTACGCGGAGTCGTTTGCTTTTAATTATTAAACTTCAATTAAAACTGCAAGAAATAATGTACGCTCTGATATTGGACTGAATTAATGCACTGAGTTCTTACTTTTGAAATGAAGAAGTTTTAGTAAGATTCGTGCAATAAAATGTTAATTACCATTGGCGGTATGTAAAATGCGAATACCGTTTGCATCAGCTTGTATTCACTGTTTTCGTCAACTTTGGTTGAAAAAAAATTTTGCAAGTAAACTGAGGCAATGATTTTAAAATTCCCAGGTGCAGTGAAATTAGTTGGCCGGTTATTTAGTTGTCCGCCAAAATTTGAAAACATTTTTCTGGAGGCGTGTTTTAAGAAAGCGTTGTCATGAATTACTGAATGTCTAGCGTTACTATTGTGCTGCGACCTTTGCAGATCCATTGTGTCCCTTTTCTATATTCCTAAGGAGCTCAGTTACAGCGCCTTCTCCAGTCTTAGCCTCTTCCTAAAATCAAGGTTTGGAGGGGATTCAAGTTGGATAGCTCGTCCACTTCTAACTAGTGACTTTACAGTTCCTTATCGAGGTGCTTGCTCTGCTAATTCAATTGTCTTTCTCTTGTTCCTTATTCCGGAGTTTCTGCTCCATTTGGTCAGCTTTTTGTTGATGAAATTCATCTACGAGGTGTGGCTATTAAATAACAAGACTGACGTTGTAAAAAATCTTATTTTCATTTTATACATAATTACTTATTACCACCTTCAATATACACCCCTTCTCTATCCCTACAACGCTTCATGCGAATTTTCCGTTGTTAGAAACAGTGCTGGAAGTCATCTTCTGTCAACTCTTTTAGGACTCTTGCCGCTTTCACTTTTAAAGCTTCCACGGACTCAAATCTCGTCCCTTTTAATGCATAATTCACCTTAGAACAGATAGAAGTCACATGGTGCAAGGTCTGGTGAGTAAGGTGGATGTTCTAACACTGGGATGCTGTACTTGGCCAGGAATCTCTTGACAGATAACGCGGAATGAGCTGGCGCATTGTCTTGGTGGAAAACCCATGATTTGTCCTTCCACATTTCTGGTCGTTTTCCTTTACTCTTTCACGTAGTTTACCAAGTACCTCAAGGTAGTAATATTGATTAATTGTTTGACCTTCAGGAACCCAGTGAAGATGCACAATCCCATGAATATCGAACAAACAATCATCATTGCTTTAAATTTTGACTTGCTGATTCTTGTTTTTTTGGCTCTCGGTGAAGTTGGGGGTCTTCCAATGCATGGATTGGCGCTTTGTTTCTGATTCATACGTAAAAAACCACGATTCATCACATGTTATTATCCCTTCCAATAAATTTGGGTCATTTTCAACGGCATCCAAAGTGTTAGTATAAACATTTTTGCGAGCTGCTTGTTTGTCCGCGTACTGGGCTTTCACCCCGAGAACCCGGGTTCGATTCCCGGCCAGGGCTTGGCATTTTCATACGCTATAAATCATTCCATCGTCTGCATCATTAGCCCAAGTGTGCACAATAGACGGACGTTAAAACACCAAAAAAAAAAAAAAAAATGTTCAAACGTGAGAATTTTTGGCACCATTTTGGCACACACTTTTGCATGTTCAAATTCTCACGTAAAATTTGCCGTACACATTCTTTATCAATGCCTACAGTTTCAACAATTGCACGAATACTTAATCGACGGTCAGACCGAATCAAATTAGCAACTTTTTCGACATTGTCATCCGTTTTTGACGTTGAAGGGCGATCTGGCTGCGAATCATCTTCAACGTCTTGTTGGCTTGAAAACGCCGTATTTTACATTCTTACTCGTGGGAACACCCACAAGCAGATAGGGACGGACTGCCCATACAAAGCGCGGCATGCATGGTACATTGGGAGGTCGCCACTCGTCACAAGACTCCGTTTGTTACACCATTAACACATCCGACGGCCGTTTTTACACGTCATAACATTTTGGTTATGGTAATTTACACGAAATCTTAACTATAGGCATACATTTTTCCGAAAAATGATTAGAATATGTGTCGATATAACATTTCAGGTGATAATCGACCGGGGAAAAAATGTACTCTGTATATTTTAGAGGTTATGTTCGTGCGTCACTTGTAGCACACGGCGCCTACTTGTAAACCATTGCTATAATAGTGTAGTGCGTCACTGGTGGCACACGGTTATTGATCCGTACGCACATAAAGTTTCAAGTAAAAGACTCCATTAGCTATGTGATTCCTTCTTTGATGAATAGTGTTATAATTGTCTTTAAATAGATGTTATTATCTTGAATGAGTTTTAATTTTAGTCTACCAATAAAGGGCACCAAGATAAAGAAAAAAAAATCAGTAGGCCAAAATAAAATATTATTTTGTTATATTTAAATTTGGAAATTCGTTAAGAAGTGTAAGGAAATAAAATGTTTTTTTTTTTATTTAAAAAACAGATTTATGTTTTTCTTTGAGTAACGAACTAAGTTACTTCCGACTTTAATATTCGGTACAAAAGTTTGATTTTTGTGTATCGAAATGTTCTCTTAATTGGAAATTCGCTTCAATAAAGTGCGCTAGACAGGTGCGTGCTGATATCAATGCGATATTACGCAACAATACAATTTTTTTCGATATACAACAAAGCTTGACGAACAAGGAAGCAGACCGGTAACTCCAAGTTAGATTATCGACTGAATCGTATGTTTTCTGAACGGACTGGCGCAATGTTTTTTGCACGGTTAGTAACTTGCGACGCCTGGAAAGTCCGCAGTTTCCGCGGGTCTGTGACGCCGGCAAGGTGTGTGCACGTATCCCAGTGTGTGACAGTTTGAGACTCCAGTTTCAGGATAAGGTAAGCGTTTACAGAATTCTTAAGTTACGTTTTTAAATCGAAACGTTTAGGATTATCTTGTTACGAGAGTTTTTTCGATCTTTTAAAATAATCGATTTGTGTTTTATGCTTTTATGCTTAAACGTTGCAGCAAACTGCGCCAACTTTGCCGCAATTAAATATACATGTTCCGCTCGAATAGCTATCGTTAAAAATACCGGTTATGAATGTGTTGGGCGTTATCGATCGAAAATTCTGCTATTTTTTAAATCAACTTTACACATTTTGTTGAAATTGTACAAACTTCCTTTTAAAAAAATCTTATACGCCAACTTCAGTCATGATTTAATATTTATGATTAAAAAAAATCTGTTTAACCTATTTTTAGAAATATATACTTTTATTGTTTTTCCCAATCGCTTACGAACTGAAATCTCTCGTTATTTATCGATTTGTTTCTACCAGTTGGGCTTCTATTGGCTAATCGATTAATAGTTTCGATTTTGTAGCTAACCTTAGTTTTACAGAACTATATGGTTATTAGGCCTACAAATAATATGTACCGATGCACGGTTTTAGAATTTTAACCTAATCGGAGCAACGATTTTTACTCGACAAAGAATAACACATACACAGACGAAGATTTTCGAAAAAAACTTTTTTGCAAATTGAGTTTATGACAAACGAAAATCAGTAAAATTAGAATAAATTGAATATTTTCAGCGATTACAGTACTTTCTCTGGTAAATGAAAACGTTAAAAACTCTTGAAATATACGTTTTGTTAATATGCCTAATAGATTTAAAATTTTTCAATTTTGCATTTTTGTCAACTCAAAAGCAAATTCAGTTCAATTTGTTATAACTCATATTTTGCGCCTTATTTTGATATAGTTTCTTACAGTTATGACTGAAACATTCAAATAATCGTAAATTTGAATAATCACGACAGGCACCTCTCTCGCAGATGTGATAGAATCGAATGTGAATTTTTTTTAAGTTAACCTTTTTTAAATTCAAATTTCACCATTACGAACAGCAGTGTAATAAATTACATTGAAAATACGAAAATGACTGTAGTCTAATTAAATTTCTTAATTCCAACGCATCTCGAAAATTCAAAATTGTAATTCATGCTATTTTTCAAGCTTATTACGGTGGTGTATGAGATTTAAAAAAAAAAAACAAAAACACAGACAAAAATCTTATAACGTTTTAAAGATTTGAAGTGGCTGCCATTTTGAAACTTTTGAACGCTTTTTTTGCTGGTTGCTAAACGCGTCCAAGCTTTTCAAAAGTCGAGTTTTTTTTCGCTTAAAAAATCGATTTTTGTTCCCAGTTTAAATCATATATATATATATATATATATATATATATATATATATATATATATATATATATATATATATATATATATATATATATATATATATATATATATATATATATATATATATATATACATATATGATTCAAACTGGGGAAAAAATCGATTTTTAAGCGAACAAAAACAAGACTTTTGAAAAGTTTGGACACGTTTAGCAACCAGCAAAAAAAGCGTTCAAAAGTTTCAACTCTCTCTCTCTCTCTCTCTCTTTCTTTCTCTCTCTCTTCTCTCTCTCTCTCTCTCTCTATATATATATATATATATATATATATATATATATATATATATATATATATATATATATAGTAAAAGAGTGACGAACAACATATATATATATATATATATATATATATATATATATATATATATATATAGAGAGAGAGAGAGAGAGAGAGAGAGAGAGAGAGAGAGAGAGAGAGAGAGAGAGTGTGTGTGTGTGTGTGTGTGTGTGTGTGTGTGTGTTGTGTGTGTGTGTGTGTGTGTCTGTGTCTGTGTGTGTGTGTGTGTGTGTGTGTTTCTTTACGTATGGAAGAATGTGAATGACACCGGTTTACATCCGTTCGACACAGTGTTCGTATAAGAATTACTGTTCCGCATCGAGATTATTCTCGCACCAAGTCTGAAATCGAATTTAGTCTAAGGTCTGATTCGACTTCAGACTTGGTGCGAGAATGACCTCGAAGATGTCTAGATTCGATTTTGGCGAAAAAAGTCAGAACAAAATATTTTTTCTAGAAACAAATGTGTGAACGGCTATGCACCTGTTTTCAATGTGATATATATATATATATATATATATATATATATATATATATATACATATGTTTAACGACTGACTATTGTGCACACTTGGGCTAATGCAGACGATGGGATGATTTATAGCGTATGAAAATGCCAAGCCCTGGCCGGGAATCGAACCCAGGTCCTCGGGGTGAAAGCCCAGTACGCTATCAACTAGGCCACCGAGGCGGCTATATATAGGCTATATAAATTTGGACAAGTTCATTATTCAGAAAAATACATTAGGCTAAATCGTTCCAAAATGCGAACATTTCAAATGTTTAAAAATTCAAAACTTTTTGTTACATGTTTTTGAAAGTTTGATTTCACGGTCGTAATGAGTATGAAACACTGTACAATCATTGTACAATTTCAAATTTTACTTAAGATACCGATTCAAACGTGACGGCGGTCAGGGTTGATTTTCGAATTTTCAGCTTAATTTGAAATTTTAAAGCGGCACTTGATGCAGATTTTATTGTTGATCGAGGTGAAAACGGATTTTTTAAAATAAAAATTGTTTTTGGAAATGCGCTTCCATTACGCTAGCGATACAGCTGCGTGTTAATATTATCACTTGAGTGGTTATTATTCAGAAAAGCCTTAATTTTGAATATCATTTTGCTCGACGCCTTAACTTTCCTATACATGACGTACAACAAAATGAAGTTACAAACCGGACAAAATATCTTGACGATATAAATTGAGCAAACTTTCCAACAATCCATTAAGCCGACATCCGCCCCATTAGGTCCTAACGTGTCCGGCCTCACTTTAACCTGTCATGAAAGAGTCGAGATATTAAATTGGGGCGTTACTGCGTCGGCTAACATACTCTGATTTCTGTACAAGAAATTATTTTTTTGTCTGATTCTGCACGAATTATTAGAACATGTTGAAAATGACTTTGTAATGTATTATTTTACTTTTGTCTTGCAAGTATGATTGTTATTTTGTTGTATTATTTTTGCCTAATCTTTGATTCTATTTGTACCTTACTGGTGAATAAAAATTCTAAAATTCTAAAAAAACTTCACAAAATTTGAATTAGATATATGTTTTCCAGTCTACATTTGAACAAAATTTAATCAAAATTTTTAGAGCCGATCGTAACAAAATCCTGTAACCGGATAACCGGGTAACTCTTCACTGGGTTCCGGGGCATAGCGGAGTTGAGGGTAATGAGGAGGCAGACCGACTGGCTGGACTTGGATCTGAATGACTTATAAGAAATTAAATGTATAGATAAAAACATTATTTCTAATGGCGGCACGCACCTGTCGCGATAGAAGAAACAATACATCACATTACTTTTTTTTGTTATTTTAAGGCGAAAAGCACATTGAGGCTATTATCGCCTCCCTAAATGTAAGTGTGAATGTAAAGTGAGTGTAAAGTGTTAAAGTCGTAAGTGTAGTGTTGTAAGTGTGTTTGTTAGACTCGGGTACCGCGAGGGACGTCTAAATCCTTTCAAGCTAGTCTGCACGCCCCTGCGGAGTCTTCACATAACTAATACAGTAGTTCAACGAATAGTAGACCTCTCGGTATAATCTTAAATAATGTAACAGTGTGCCCAACGGAAGCGCCTGACGCTCTCGTTACATTTACCGTTAATTTAACTGGTAACCGTTATATTTACAAAACATGTTATTGGACCTTCATTGGACATTTTACACTCATTCTCCGTGAGCGGTCAAAATTATCATAGGTCTTGCCTTTCAACCAGTGTTACAGGAAACAGCCAGCAACTACATTCTCATCGATAAATCAGAGGCCTTCTTTTTGAAACGGAAGTGAATGGGGTAAAATCTTACACATGCATCGTTCAAGCTTTATATAAGGTACCTTCGTGCCAAATTTGAAAACAAACGGTCGAAGTTTTTGGCCGAAACTGCGTATAATCTTTACTGTTAAAGCAGAGACCGCCATTTTGAAACGGAAGTGAATGGGGTAAAATCTTACACATGCATCGTTCAAGCTTTATATAAGGTATATTCGTGCCAAATTTGAAAACAAACGGTCGAAGCTTTTGGCCGAAACTGCGTATAATCTTTACTGTTAAAGCAGAGACCGCCATTTTGAAACGGAAGTGAATGGGGTAAAATCTTACACATGCATCGTTCAAGCTTTATATAAGGTATATTCGTGCCAAATTTGAATCAAACGGTCGAAGTTTTTGGCCGAAACTGCGTATAATCATTACTGTTAAAGCAGAGACCGCCATTTTGAAACGGAAGTGAATGGGGTAAAATCTTACACATGCGTCGTTCAAGCTTTATATAAGGTATATTCGTGCCAAATTTGAAAACAAACGGTCGAAGTTTTTGGCCGAAACTGCGTATAATCATTACTGTTAAAGCAGAGACCGCCATTTTGAAACGGAAGTGAATGGGGTAAAATCTTACACATGCGTCGTTCAAGCTTTATATAAGGTATATTCGTGCCAAATTTGAAAACAAACGGTCGAAGCTTTTGGCCGAAACTGCGTATAATCATTACTGTTAAAGCAGAGACCGCCATTTTGAAACGGAAGTGAATGGGGTAAAATCTTACACATGCGTCGTTCAAGCTTTATATAAGGTACATTCGTGCCAAATTTGAAAACAATCGGTCGAAATTTCTGGCCGAAACTGCGTACAATCGTTACTGTCAAATCAGAGACCGCCATTTTGAAACGGAAGTGAATGAGGAAAATGTAACACTGGGATCGTTCAAGCTTTATATAAGGTACCTTCGTGCCAAATTTGAAAACAAACGGTCGAAGCTTTTGGCCGAAACTGCGTATAATCTTTACTGTTAAAGCAGAGACCGCCATTTTGAAACGGAAGTGAATGAGGAAAATGTAACACTGGGATCGTTCAAGCTTTATATAAGGTACATTCGTGCCAAATTTGAAAACAAACGGTCGAAGCTTTTGGCCGAAACTGAGTATAATCTTTACTGTTAAAGCAGAGACTGCCATTTTGAAACGGAAATGGTAGAAATTTTACACATACATCGTTCAAGCTTTATATAAGGTACATTCGTGCCAAATTTGAAAACAAACGGTCGAAGCTTCTGGCCGAAACTGCGTACAATCGTTACTATCCAATCAGAGACCGCCATTTTGAAACGGAAGTGAATGGGAAAAAATCTTACACATGCATCGTTCAAGCTTTATATAAGGTATATTCGTGCCAAATTTGAAAACAAACGGTCGAAGCTTTTGGCCGAAACTGCGTATAATCTTTACTGTTAAAACAGAGACTGCCATTTTGAAACGGAAGTGAATGAGGAAAATGTAACACTGGGATCGTTCAAGCTTTATATAAGGTACATTCGTGCCAAATTTGAAAACAAACGGTCGAAGCTTTTGGCCGAAACTGAGTATAATCTTTACTGTTAAAGCAGAGACTGCCATTTTGAAACGGAAATGGTAGAAATTTTACACATACATCGTTCAAGCTTTATATAAGGTATATTCGTGCCAAATTTGAAAACAAACGGTCGAAGCTTTTGGCCGAAACTGCGTATAATCTTTACTGTTAAAGCAGAGACTGCCATTTTGAAACGGAAATGGTAGAAATTTTACACATACATCGTTCAAGCTTTATATAAGGTATATTCGTGCCAAATTTGAAAACAAACGGTCGAAGCTTTTGGCCGAAACTGCGTATAATCATTACTGTTAAAGCAGAGACCGCCATTTTGAAACGGAAGTGAATGGGGTAAAATCTTACACATGAATCGTTCAAGCTTTATATAAGGTATATTCGTGCCAAATTTGAAAACAAACGGTCGAAGCTTTTGGCCGAAACTGCGTATAATCATTACTGTTAAAGCAGAGACCGCCATTTTGAAACGGAAGTGAATGGGGTAAAATCTTACACATGCGTCGTTCAAGCTTTATATAAGGTACATTCGTGCCAAATTTGAAAACAATCGGTCGAAACTTCTGGCCGAAACTGCGTACAATCGTTACTGTCAAATCAGAGACCGCCATTTTGAAACGGAAGTGAATGAGGAAAATGTAACACTGGGATCGTTCAAGCTTTATATAAGGTACCTTCGTGCCAAATTTGAAAACAAACGGTCGAAGCTTTTGGCCGAAACTGCGTATAATCTTTACTGTTAAAGCAGAGACCGCCATTTTGAAACGGAAGTGAATGAGGAAAATGTAACACTGGGATCGTTCAAGCTTTATATAAGGTACATTCGTGCCAAATTTGAAAACAAACGGTCGAAGCTTTTGGCCGAAACTGAGTATAATCTTTACTGTTAAAGCAGAGACTGCCATTTTGAAACGGAAATGGTAGAAATTTTACACATACATCGTTCAAGCTTTATATAAGGTACATTCGTGCCAAATTTGAAAACAAACGGTCGAAGCTTCTGGCCGAAACTGCGTACAATCGTTACTATCCAATCAGAGACCGCCATTTTGAAACGGAAGTGAATGGGAAAAAATCTTACACATGCATCGTTCAAGCTTTATATAAGGTATATTCGTGCCAAATTTGAAAACAAACGGTCGAAGCTTTTGGCCGAAACTGCGTATAATCTTTACTGTTAAAACAGAGACTGCCATTTTGAAACGGAAGTGAATGAGGAAAATGTAACACTGGGATCGTTCAAGCTTTATATAAGGTACATTCGTGCCAAATTTGAAAACAAACGGTCGAAGCTTTTGGCCGAAACTGAGTATAATCTTTACTGTTAAAGCAGAGACTGCCATTTTGAAACGGAAATGGTAGAAATTTTACACATACATCGTTCAAGCTTTATATAAGGTATATTCGTGCCAAATTTGAAAACAAACGGTCGAAGCTTTTGGCCGAAACTGCGTATAATCTTTACTGTTAAAGCAGAGACTGCCATTTTGAAACGGAAATGGTAGAAATTTTACACATACATCGTTCAAGCTTTATATAAGGTATATTCGTGCCAAATTTGAAAACAAACGGTCGAAGCTTTTGGCCGAAACTGCGTATAATCATTACTGTTAAAGCAGAGACCGCCATTTTGAAACGGAAGTGAATGGGGTAAAATCTTACACATGCATCGTTCAAGCTTTATATAAGGTATATTCGTGCCAAATTTGAAAACAAACGGTCGAAGCTTTTGGCCGAAACTGCGTATAATCATTACTGTTAAAGCAGAGACCGCCATTTTGAAACGGAAGTGAATGGGGTAAAATCTTACACATGCATCGTTCAAGCTTTATATAAGGTACATTCGTGCCAAATTTGAAAACAAACGGTCGAAGCTTCTGGCCGAAACTGCGTACAATCGTTACTGTCAAATCAGAGACCGCCATTTTGAAACGGAAGTGAATGAGGAAAATGTAACACTGGGATCGTTCAAGCTTTATATAAGGTACCTTCGTGCCAAATTTGAAAACAATCGGTCGAAACTTCTGGCCGAAACTGCGTATAATCTTTACTGTTAAAGCAGAGACGGGAGTGAAGCAGAGACTGTTACATTTTGAAATGGGAGTGAATTGGGTAAAATCTTGCATATATTTCGTTCTGCCTTTATATGTGTATCTTCATACTAAATTTCAGAACAATCGGTCAACGCGTTTGGTTAAAACAAACATACAAACCGATGCTGAACGATCGCGTTCAAACAGTAACCTCGCCTCTTTCGGTCAACAACAATATTTATATTACACCTTACCCTGGCCATTGGAAGATTCGTTATCGTATTTATCTCTGTTGCAACTCAACCGTTCTGTGTTTGGTTTGTGGGTTTGTTTGTTTGTTTGTGAAGCAGTTTTGGCAAAACACAACTGACTGATTGTTTTGAAGTCTGTTACGAAGGTACCTTGTATTAAGCCCGAACTACTTACGTGTAAGAAGTTTTTCCTGTTCACTTAACATTCAAAATGACGGCGTCTAATTTAACGAAGTCGAATGTAATTAATTTTGGCCAATCGCAATGAACGATTGTTTAAACATTTTTACGCATACATTTTGTACAAAGCCCGAACGACGAATGTGTCAGAGTTTTTTTTAATTCACTTCCGTTTCAAGATGGCGGAATCAGATTTATGACGACAATTGTAGGCAGTTTTGGCCAAACGCATTGACCGATTGTTTTGAAATTTGGTACAAAAGTATGAAGCCAAAACGATGTATGTGTAAGATACCCATTCTCTTCCGTTTCAAGATGGCGGCCTCTGGTTTAACGATGACAAGTGTACGCAGTTTTGGCAAAACACATTGACCGATTGTTTTGAAATTTAGTATGAAGATACACTATATGAAGGCAAAATAAAGTATATGCAAGATTTTACCCCATTCACTTCCGTTTCAAAATGGAAGTTTCTGATTTGACAGCAACGATTATACGCAGTTTCGGCCAAAAGCTTCGACAGTTTGTTTTCAAATTTGGCACGAAGGTACCTTATATAAAGCTTGAACGATGTATGTGTAAGATTTTTACCCATTCATTTCCGTTTCAAGATGGCGGCCAATGGTTTAACGATGAAAAGTGTACGCAGTTTTGGCAAAACGCATTGACCTATTGTCTTCATATTTGGTACGAATATATGTTACGTAAATCCCGAACGGCGTATTATGATATTATTTCCTACAAACTATGATTTCAAGATGGCGGCTATTAAACTTTCTTTTAAATGGCGTTTTAACGCTCACGAGTGTAGTTGCTGCTTGTTTTCTGTAACACTGGCTGATCTCAAGACCAATCTTAATTTTGACAGCTTCATGAAGAAAGAGCATAAAATTTTAAACAAAGTTGATGCAGTAACGTTTTTCTCATATATTACGGTTAGCGGTTAAATTGACGGGAAATGTTACGAGCGCATCTGAACGTTGCCATAGAGCGGTAACAAAACAATTGGTTAACATACAATGCGAGATACTGTAATCAGAACTATTAGATAAGTTTTTTCAAATCTCATGTAGATAGATCAATACATCTTGCGTTTACAGAATTTGTACAAATAAGCCTTTTTGGTATTATTAGTCCACAAACAAAATAACCTTCGGTGGAACGGCAGTGCGCAGTTTCCCCTTTACACTACCTCACTGTACAGTTTCCACACTTCACTACCTCACTATACAGTTTCCTCTTTCCACTACCTCAGTGAGCAGGGACTCTGGCAATGCGCAATTTCCCTTTTACACTACTTCACTGTACAGTTTCCACACTCCACTACCTCATTATACAGTTTCCACTTTCCACTACCTCAGTGTGCAGAAACCCTGGCAGTGCGCAGTTTCCCTTTACACTACTTCATTGTGCAGTTTCTACTTTCCACTACCTCACTATACAGTTTCCACTTTCCACTACCTCAGTGCGCAGGGACCCTGGCAGTGCGCAGTTTCCCCTTTACACTACCTCACTGTACAGTTTCCACTTTCCACTACCTCAGTGCGCAGGGACCCTGGCAGTGCGCAGTTTCCCCTTTACACTACCTCACTGTACAGTTTCCACTTTCCACTGCCTCAGTGCGCAGGGACCCTGGCAGTGCGCAGTTTCCCCTTTACACTACCTCACTGTACAGTTTCCACTTTCCATTACCTCAGTGCGCAGGGACCTGGCAGTGCGCAGTTTCCCCTTTCCACTACCTCACTATACAGTTTCCACTTTCCACTACCTCAGTGCGCAGGGACCCTGGCAGTGCGCAGTTTCCCCTTTACACTACCTCACTGTACAGTTTCCACTTTCCACTACCTCAGTGTGCAGAAACCCTGGCAGTGCGCAGTTTCCCCTTTACACTACTTCACTGTACAGTTTCCACTTTCCACTGCCTCAGTGCGCAGGGACCCTGGCAGTGCGCAGTTTCCCCTTTACACTACCTCACTGTACAGTTTCCACTTTCCATTACCTCAGTGCGCAGGGACCCTGGCAGTGCGCAGTTTCCCCTTTACACTACCTCACTGTACAGTTTCCACTTTCCACTACCTCAGTGCGCAGGGACCCTGGCAGTGCGCAGTTTCCCCTTTACACTACCTCACTGTACAGTTTCCACTTTCCACTACCTCAGTGTGCAGAAACCCTGGCAGTGCGCAGTTTCCCCTTTACACTACTTCACTGTACAGTTTCCACTTTTCACTACCACACTGTACAGTTTCCACACTCCACTACCTCACTACACAGTTTCCACTTTCCATTACCTCAGTGTGCAGAAACTCTGGCAGTGCGCAGTTTCCCCTTTACACTACTTCACTGTACAGGTTCTACTTTTCTGTAGAAACTGCGCGCAGGTTGTGTCCAAAAATTCATAAAATTTTTTCCTAATTTCTTTTTGAAAATCTGATTTCACCGTTGTAATCAGCATTGAAAACTGCATAAATTAGCCTTTTGTTTTCTCCTTTTTTATTTAAACAGTTCAATTTCTATACAACTTCAATTTAAAAGCTGAGCGGTACCTTTCATAAGCTATAAAAAAGCAGATATAACGTGATTTTTTAATATTGGAAAATAAAACGATTTTCGTCTTTGTTGTTTCACGTGCGCTACATAAGAAATATCTTTATTTTATGGAGACATTCTGAAAATGACAAATGTGCGAAACGTTTCAAGGATTTAAAAGCTTAAGATGATAAAGTTGGGAAACGGCGAGCCATCACTGTGGAAAAAATACGCCTGGATGCTTTGGTATACAGGGTGTCTTATAAATCATGTTATGCGGCTATATTTACTTTTGTAACTTACACAAGGTTTATAAATTAAACATTAGATTTAAAATTTCGAAAGAAGCTGTACGTAGTAGAAACCTTATTCTGCGCGATTATTGAAACACAATTTTGATCTAAGCTACTTACTTTTTCAAACATATCAAGGCAAGTTTGTAGTTTTTACCAGTTACCTTAAATTATGGAATGTTATTACAAATCATTTGAAACAATTTTAAAAAAATAGTTAACGTCTACTATATTTAAAGTGTTTTAAAGGTTTACCGTTGCTTTTTGTTGAGGTGCACGTAATATTTTTGAATAATTCAAGACGAGTTATGACGTTAAAGCTACAAAATAACGTATTGCATGTTTTCGTTGTTTGCGATGCATTGAGGCCTTAATATCACATTCATTATACGAATATTTTGCTCAAATTTTGTTTATATCTGAAGATTAATAACTTAAATCAGTGTTACCAAATTTTAAATAAAAGAAATGTGCATTTCGAAAGTGAATAGAAGTAATATCGACTCGGCTTCTTTGGAATCGGTGTTTAGTCTTCAGCGCTTAGGTTATCGTTTACCAAGTGCTAAGTAGGCTATGGCCAATAGGTCATCTCGCGGCTCGCCAATAGTAACTGAGTTGAGTGAAGGGAAATCATCCGGAAGGTCGAGAGGTTAGGTTAACGTTTACAAAGTAGGCTATGGCCAATAGGTCATCTCACGGCTTGCCAATAGTAACTGTGTTGAGTGAAGAGAAATAATCCGGAAGGTCGAGAGGTTAGAAGATACGAAATAACGTAAAGTGCGCAGCTGATTGGCTTAGCCATCCTATCGTACACTCTAGCGTTCATACTTCTCACTCATCCGTTTAGGATTGCAACGAAAGCGTGCTGGGCCCATAACCTCTCAGAGGTCCGTAGATCGTAACCACGTTCTGCTACGGAAAGGTGCATCTTTGAGTTTCAGGATCGAGGTGATGGATCTTTAATCATCGTATCCTCCCAGGTCAGCCACTCACACATAGATCGGGACCCAGTTTTTAATGAGCACTGAAGTTTTAACTTAACAACACAATTGAACGATTACTGGTCGCGCGATCACAACAAAAAGGAAAATTACTGAAACACTACAATATAATCGAAGGGGTCGCTATACCGACCTTTATAGGTAAACCCGACCGCCGCTATGCCTCCATCGCCATTTGGCCCCCTCTCGGCCCAAGTCAGCTTCCCTAGGGGCCAAAAATTAAAAGTACATACTTAAAATAATTTCACAACACCAAATAGATGGCGGACTACTCCTGAAGCACATGCGCCGGCGCCGAGAATTCAGCGGACAGTGGTTGCGCAATGCTCCGGCGAGACAGTGGGGGGCTCGCGCGTGCGCACGGCGTAGGATAAAACACCCAACATCAGCTACAATACGTAGGTGGAACACATAAGAGTATTAAACCGTTACTCATTGGCATGCTGGAACAGGAAGAATGTTTTAACATACAAAACTCCTCCACCGTCAATGCAGAGGAATTGGCAAAACATAACATCTACGAAACTTCTTCTTCACTGAAACTGGGTAGAGTCAATCACTAGAACAACGCTGGAGTCAATTGTTGGAAACAAAAGCACTGATGTTGGTCCTGACACTGAGAGAGAAATAAAACTTCCTAACGAACGCTGTAAGGAAGTCAGACCTAGAATTTCGAAGCTCCAAATAGCCATAGAGGAAACGTTTTGTAATGATCACTAAAAAGTTAGTTACTCGCAAGATTTCACCTCCGAACCTATGGATAAACTTCTTCTGTCAGTAAACACAGTACGAGTATAATAACACGGACATATTGGGCTGAGTAGCTGTTCCTAATGATGCTTGGAAGGTTTTTAGTGGACAGCCACAAACGTTTAGTAAGTTTTGAAGGTGACTTAAGTTGTCCCCTGACGGTACAGAAGGATTAATTCACAAAAACACTTCGTTATCCTCGAGAGTGAGCTTATCACAAAGGCCAGAGCATTTCAGTGTTCAGAAGACGGCTGATAAATTATCATCGTGAGACACATACTCACATTGGTTTAGGGGACTACTGGCGGTCTCACTGTTTGTTTGTTTGTTTGGGGGGGGGGGTTAGGCCCACACTGGAGCACATTCAGTCATTAGTGAGGTCTCATCTTCTTAGCGCGTTGTTCCTCCCAATACCTCTTCAGCCTTTGTGATCTCCTTTTTCTAAGTTCTTCTGAGATTGCCACGCACTTTCGGTCGCTTGCTTTTCTAAGTTGAATTTCATTTCCTTGTTCTTGAGTATGGCTTTCTCCTCCCCATTCCTCAACTGTTTCTCGGTTATTCCCAGGTCCTCCAAGTCTTGTTCTATCTCACTGAGCCAATTATTTTTTATCTTTGCGTTCAACTGGTAGTTTAGTAATTTCTTGGTGAGCCTTTCTTTTGGTAGTCAGATCAGGTGTCCGTAAAATGCCAGGCGTCTCTTTCTGAATACGTCGATAAGGTGTTCGGTCTCCTTGTACACCAGTGCTCAAGGAAGCAGCCTGTGGTTCCCGTTCACTATGTGTTGCTTGTTGATGATCGTTCTTAGTATTCTTCTTTCCACTCTCTGGAGTTCCTCTGTCCTGTTCCGGCTTCTCAGGTTAAAGAGCGTTTCTACCGCGTACACCACTGCTGGCCTCGTCACTGGTCTCACTCTTTATTATTATTCTTTTTTTTTATTAAGGAGGGAGAAAAAAGTGCAACGTGACTTAACTACTTTGAGGAAACTAGCGAACATTTTCTTCCGTACTTAAGAACTTTTAAATTATAGGTTAAAGTCGTATTTAATCAAATTTTGACATTTTTTGTTATTTTAAGGCGAAAAGCACATTGAGGCTATTATCGCCTCCGTAAATGTAAGTGTGAGTATAAAGTGTTTGTCATAAGTGTAAGTGGGTGTTAGACTCGAGTACCGCGAGGGACGTCTAAATCCTCTCAATAGGTGCAGTAGTCTGCACCACCCCCCTGCGGGGCAAATTTTGACACAACACGTTTATCTAAGACTCATATTAAAGTGAGTTGTGTTGACCAACGACAATCACTTCCGCCGAGCACTGCACGTGTCATTATCGATCCCTCCCGCATTGTGCGTGTGTCCTCGTGCGTGTTCCTTACCGTATCCACTTTAGACAAGTTTTTTTTCCAAAATGAATAAAAAAAATTAACACGCAACAGTTTAACGTTTCTGCGAGGAAAGACAGTTCCGAAAACATAACGATACGGTGCCTATCAAAATCCGATCAATCGTTTTAAAACGATCATTTCAAAAATATAAAAGAATATAACTTTTAAATAATTCTCACTACCATCACGCCAGCGAGACAGCTGCTTGCCGTGATTATTGTTACAATTATATGAACCTTTAAAATTTTAAGGCTCGAATGGTACGTGTCGACCATTGGATAAATATCTTGTAAGATATGTTGTTTTTTTTAATTTAAGGCGAAAAGCACATTGAGGCTATTATCGCCTCCCTAAATGTAAATGTTAAAGTCGTAAGTATAAGTGAGTGTTAGACTCTGGTACCGCGAGGGACGACTAAATCCTCTCAATAGGTGCAGCTAGTCTGCATCCCTCTGCGGGGCTTGCGAGATAAGTTAACACTTTCTTATAGGCTTATCACTTTCTTCCTCTAAAGTTTTTGTAAATTATGATTGACGTTTTAGCTGTGGCTAACACACATCCCTTATGACTTTTGAGATTCCTTTACTTTAAATTTGTTTCACGTTGTTAAACGGGAAAATCAATAAGTGTTTCTTTAAAATAATAATGTAATTTTATAAAATGATATGGGGAAAACGCAAACCAACCATAAAAGTCGGTTTCAATTCTTCTACTAAATATATGAGAGATTTGTTTGTTTTGTTATTTTAAAAGCACATTAAGGCTATTATCGCTTCCGTAAATGTAAGCGTGAGTGTAAAGTGTTTATCGTAAGTGTGGTGTTGTAAGTGTAAGTGTGCGGTTAGACTCGGGTACAGCGAGGGACGTCTAAATCCTCTCAATAGGTGCAGCTAGTCTGCACCCCCTGTGGGGATACAAGGTAGAAAATCTTTTATCAAAACTGTCAAAAGAGCATTATTTATATTTAGGACCATAAATAAACAAAAATGTGTAAAATATAAAAGTCTTGAAAAAATTTGTTTCGTTTTGATTCATGCTAGGTTTGTCAAATTTTCCAGATTTTTCTGTCCCAACATGTCGAAAGTCTTTCGAGGGAGCTGGCGGTTCTATATACAATTTTTATGTGCCAAAAATACGCATAATAATAATCAAATCACTTCTAGTTTCAAATGATACACCAGTCTAGATAAGTAGAAATTAATAATATTTTTACCCTTTACTACCCCTAAAGGTAGATAAGTAGTAAATATTTTTTGTCTCCAAAAAAAGACCGATATATTCGGTCTTTCCTGCGCTCTGGCTGACACGAAGACCACTTTCGCCATATTTTATAGTGTCAGGTCGCTACCATTACGGGTAAGAGATACGGAATACGCAGACGAATGCGCGTGCGGGGGGCTATGTCTACTGTTTTGATTTTGAACGCGGGCGTTGCAGCAAGGGAGGTATTCCGTCAAACTGTCAGCCAGAGAAGATTGTTTCGTCACAGGTCACTACCATTACGAGTAAGAGATACGGAATACGCAGACGGATGCGCGTGCGGGGGGCTATGTCTACTGTTTTGATTTTGAACGCGGGCGTTGCAGCAAGGGAGGTATTCCGTCAAACTGTCAGCCAGAGAAGATTGTTTCGTCACAGGTCACTACCATTACGGGTAAGAGATACGGAATACGCAGACGGATGCGCGTGCGGGGGCTATGTCTACTGTTTTGATTTTGAACACGGGCGTTGCAGCAAGGAGGTATTCCGTCAAACTGTCAGCCAGAGAAGATTGTTTCGTCACAGGTCACTACCATTACGGGTAAGAGATACGGAATACGCAGACGAATGCGCGTGCGGGGGGCTATGTCTACTGTTTTGATTTTGAACGCGGGCGTTGCAGCAAGGGAGGTATTCCGTCAAACTGTCAGCCAGAGAAGATTGTTTCGTCACAGGTCACTACCATTACGAGTAAGAGATACGGAATAC
This sequence comes from Callitettix versicolor, assembly GCA_022606455.1. Taxonomy (NCBI): domain Eukaryota; kingdom Metazoa; phylum Arthropoda; class Insecta; order Hemiptera; family Cercopidae; genus Callitettix; species Callitettix versicolor. The sequence goes on from CM040190.1 coordinate 9,947,353, forward strand.
GCAGACGGATGCGCGTGCGGGGGCTATGTCTACTGTTTTGATTTTGAACGCGGGCGTTGCAGCAAGGAGGTATTCCGTCAAACTGTCAGCCAGAGAAGATTGTTTCGTCACAGGTCACTACCATTACGGGTAAGAGATACGGAATACGCAGACGGATGCGCGTGCGGGGGGCTATGTCTACTGTTTTGATTTTGAACACGGGCGTTGCAGCAAGGGAGGTATTCCGTCAAACTGTCAGCCAGAGAAGATTGTTTCGTCACAGGTCACTACCATTACGGGTAAGAGATACGGAATACGCAGACGAATGCGCGTGCGGGGGGCTATGTCTACTGTTTTGATTTTGAACGCGGGCGTTGCAGCAAGGAGGTATTCCGTCAAACTGTCAGCCAGAGAAGATTGTTTCGTCACAGGTCACTACCATTACGAGTAAGAGATACGGAATACGCAGACGGATGCGCGTGCGGGGGGCTATGTCTACTGTTTTGATTTTGAACACGGGCGTTGCAGCAAGGGAGGTATTCCGTCAAACTGTCAGCCAGAGAAGATTGTTTCGTCACAGGTCACTACCATTACGGGTAAGAGATACGGAATACGCAGACGGATGCGCGTGCGGGGGCTATGTCTACTGTTTTGATTTTGAACGCGGGCGTTGCAGCAAAGGAGGTATTCCGTCAAACTGTCAGCCAGAGAAGATTGTTTCGTCACAGGTCACTACCATTACGGGTAAGAGATACGGAATACGCAGACGGATGCGCGTGCGGGGGGCTATGTCTACTGTTTTGATTTTGAACGCGGGCGTT
>CM040190.1:9955652-9983152 GCA_022606455.1 Callitettix versicolor
CTCCGATAGTTTTTGAAGATGGAGGTTCCCCGAAACGCGTCAACGAAAGTAGAATTGACGAAGCTAGGGAAGGCAGATCATTATACCGAACATAGTGACAATAATCCTAGCAGAAAAGAAGAAGAATATAAAATTTTGCACTCAATTAATTATTTTTTACAAAATTCAGTACAACTTTGAAATTATAAGAACCCAGAACAGTCTTCAAAAAGAGCTCAAATTTGAGCCGATTTTGTGAAATTGTTGGGGTATAGTGAAACCGTTGTTTATAGTTGTTAACTATATTTGAACGAAATTCGATCAAAACCGTTCACACAAGACTTTTTTTATGAATTGGAATAGCCGCCATTTTTAAATGGTTGAACAGAATTTACATGGTAGTAAACATAACTAAGCTACCATTTTGCCAAAATCAATTTTGGGGGAATTTTTGAATAAAATCGGAACACAATTTTTAAAGGGCCCTTCTAAAGTAATCTAGAGGTGGGGCTAATCAAATTTCAAAATAATTAGAGTTCAGGATCGGCGTTCATTTAAAAGGCCAGTTGTTTGTTTTACCATGAATGTCGTTCAAATATCTCATTTTCCAAAGGAAATTCATTAAATTACAAAAACGTAAAGGGAGGTTTAAAGAAATGCAAAGTATTCGTTTTTTAGTAAAGAGAAAATATATTATTAAAATGATTATGTTATGTATAAGATACGTCATTAAAATTATACAAATTTAAAAAGAAAATATAAAGTGTAAGAAAACAGAAGGTATCACAGCGCAAGAGTAGAATTTTAGTCAGTTTACTGAGAGAAACTTGAGGGAAACGTTATTTTGTTATGTTGAGCAAACTGCCTTCCCTTGAGTAATAAAGCCTTTATGACGTCACGCTTGCACATGTGCCAGTTTGGATTACACTTGGTTTGTGAAAGGTAAATTTAGTTTACCTCCGGGACTAAATGTAACCGAGTAAATTATTTTGTCGGCCTTTAAACGTTGCTCAGCTTCTAATTACTGTTTTCAATCACGTCGGTTTTAAAGTACCGAGACTGTGAACTGTGCACTGATCACACCTCCTAGAGCATCTGTGGCTTAAATGAGAAAGACGTTATCAATAATACATGAAAATAAAGACTAGGAACATCCGTTGCACATAACTTCGATTTTTCTCGCTGGTTAATACGCTTTTACCTGAAGGAGCTTATCTAAAACATTATGTGACCTTGATTACTTGCTTATGAAAATTAAGTATGCTGAAATATCCGTCATAACCTCAGCCTTGGTCTTAACCCAGTGCCGTCCTTAGCCTTTTGGACTGGTTAGGCAAAATGTACTGTGGCGCCTATGTAAGGGACGCGTTTTTAAGACATCTAATAAAAATGGGTATACATACACTTTTAAAATAAATTTGAAAATTATTTATTGATTATAATGATAATGATTATTATTGTAAAAATAACACTTATTTAAATATATATTATTATAATCAATTATTCTTTATTTGTTTCACCCAACTTTGGGGAACACTAAATCAATCACTTTTCAATGTTCTGTGCCTTCCTCGTAGCCCAGTATTGCTTCATACGTTGTGATCTTGCTTTTCTCTCTTCGTCAGAGATTTGGATCGTTCGCTTGGATTTGACTTTGCCTTGGAACCGTTGTTTCTTGTCCTTGTTTATTGTTTTGGCTATTTTGTCCACGAGCATAGTGTCAGTGATTTGTAGTTCTGTTATGTCTTTCTCTGTTTCTCTAAACCAAAGTGGTTTGGCTCTTTTATTGTGAAAATAATCAAATAATTTTTTGGTTAGTCTATTTTTGTCCATTCGGAGGATTTTTTTATTGGTGTTTAACGTCCGACTATTGTGCACACTTGGGCTAATGCAGACGATGGGATGATTTATAGCATATGAAAATGCCAAGCCCTCGCCGGGAATCGAACCCGGGTCTTCAGGGTGAAAGCCCAGTACGCTATCCACTAGGCCACCGAGGCGGCTCTATTCGGAGGATGTGCCCATAAAAATCAATTCTCCTTTTTCTTATTGTGTCTGATAGTGTTTCAGTTTTTTGGTAAAGAGTTTCATTACTGATGTGGAGTAATTGGTTGTTACGGAATTTCGGGCCTAAGATTTTTCGTAATATCTTTCTTTCTTTGATCTCCAGCCTTTCAAGTGGGCCATGGGTTGTAAGAGATAATGTTTCAGCTGTATATAAGGCTTCTGGTTTAATTACCGTATGATAATGCGTATCTTTGTATTCCAGGAGAGGGACTTCTTGTTGTACGTGTCCTTGGTAAGTTGGAAGGCTAATTCAACTTTATTTCTCCTAGATTCCATAGCTTTTTTCTCTAGGGCTTTCCAGCTGATCCATTCCCCAAGATATTTGAATTCTTTGACTATCTCAATGTATTGTTCTCCCACTATAATCAATTATTATTATTTTTATTATAATCATTTAAACAACAAATTAAAAATAGTTTTGTGTTTTAACAATTTTTCTTTAAAATTGAATTAAAAATTGTATAAATAAATTAATTTACAATATTGTAAACCATATTAAGTTTGTATAAAGCTTGTAAGTTTTGTAAAATATAAAAATTATTATACAAAGATGTATATGTCTATTGGACCAAATCTTGGTTTCATTTTATGGTTTCGTTAATCATTTTAGCTATATACAAAATATGACATATTGAAAGGTTCGTTTTCCATCAAAAACCGTTCAAAAATTTCAAAATGGCGGGCAATTAAAATATTTTAAAATGTATAACTTTATTGTGTCCCTATTAATTTTTATTTAAACTCATTTCACCATTGTAATCATCGTTATAAACTACGTGAATTTGCGTTTTAGAATTTTCCTTTGAAATAAACAAAATTGAATTTGACGGATGATATTCCATGATGATAATATACATATTATTTTTTTTTTATTTTAAGGCGAAAAGCCTCTCTAAATGTAAATGTGAGTGTAAAGTGTTAAAGTCGTAAGTATAGTGTTGTAAATGTAAGTGTGTGTTAGACTCGGGTACCGCGAGAGACTTCTAAATCCTGTCAATAGGTGCAGCTAGTCTGCACCCTCTGCGGGGGTACGTAATAATAATACTAATCATAAAATTATAATATACATTTTCGTATTTTCAATGCAACGTAAAAGTTTAAATTGCTAATATATACAGATTTTAATGCTGATTATAACGGTGAAATCGTACCTTCAAAAAGGATAAGACGAAAATTCGCTTCAAGCAAGACAGTTGTGTGCCGTTATTTTTTCCCGTTGTAAGGAGTACATTTGTCTTGTAAAAGTCTGCGTTTTTATTTGGGTTGCACTAACGTGAGTTCACACAGAGGGGTCGACCTGCGGGACAGAGTAGCGCAGTCCTATCATGTTAAGAGGTTCCGGCGTACGGCGAGTCTCCCTTGTGACGTCACTTCCGCCGTAATCAGGAAATACTTATTTATGCATATTAATTTATAGCATGCTGTTTGCAAACCACCAGTTTACGCGATAAAACTTGGAATTTACGGAAACATTTTAATTTTCGAAATGAGTTAATGATCCAACATATACGTAAGTGTGTGTGTGTGTGTGTGTGTGTGTGTGTGTGTGTGTGTGTGTGTGTGTGTGTGTGTGTGTGTGTGTGTGTGTGTGTGTGTGTGTGTGTGTGTGTGTGTGTGTGTGTGTGTGTGTGTGTGTGTGTGTGTGTGTGTGTGTGTGTGTGTGTGTGTGTGTGTGTGTGTGTGTGTGTGTGTGTGTGTGTGTGTGTGTGTGTGTGTGTGTGTGTGTGTGTGTGTGTGTACGTGATGTGTGTGTGTGTGTGTGTGTGTGTGTGTGTGTGAGATGCATGTGTGTGTGTGTGTGTGTGTGTTTGTATGTGTGTGTGTGTGTGTATGTGATGTGTGTGTGTGTGTGTGAGATGCGTGTGTGTGTGTGTGTGTGTATGTGTGTGTGTGTGTGTGTGTGTGTGTGCGCGCGCGTGTGTGTGTGTGTGATGTATGTGCTAGAACGATTTAACGATTTGGAGTATAGTTCACTGAACAAAACGTATGGTTGAATTTCTCTCCAAAACGTTTTGTACGAAAACTATGTTCAAAAAACCGAAAAATATAACAAAATTTTGAGAAATTTGCTCGTAGACATTTACTTTTTTAAATTGCCAAATTGTTTAAATTTACAATATATTTATATATATATATATATATATATATATATATATATATATATATATATATACGTAAAGGTATGTATATAGGGGGAGAGAGAGAGAAAAAAAAGAAGTATAACTTTATATTTAAAAAAGTTTTATTTTAACATAAATCAGCGTTTAAAAATACATATATTAGCTTTCAAATGCCAAACTCTCAAACTGCAAATTTAAACAGCTTTTGCACTGGTTAAGGTTGTTCAATGAGATTTCCAAAAAATGAAAAAAATATTTTGTTATTGTTACTTTTTGGAAAGTTGCTTCTATCATGTCAGCAAGAATGTGTCTGGAATAAAAGAGTAGATTTATTACAATCTTATCAGCATATTTTCTTGTGTTGGGATAAACTTCTATCAAACTTTTTTAAACTTCCTTCGCTAATGTCCTAATCAACAGACGTAAACTAATACTAATCGAAGGGTACCGCTGACAATACACAAGTATACACAACACCTCTCACAATTATAATCTTTACTTACTTACTTAATTAATTAATTAATTACTTTCATTTTTGGTGAATCGATTACAATATAAAATCGAATTTATTTCGACCTGACATTCCAGTTATTGATGCACGAATTAATAACACCGGTAAATTTACTGCAGTTCTAGATCTAACTGTACATCAACGTGCCCTCACAGTAAAATAAAATACGTTTTTCTATAACTTTCAACTTTTAATTAAAAAGTTAAACTAGTTCATAGTTTTAATTAAGTACGATCGTCATTAGTCTGTCTTCCTTTTTGTTTGTCTGTTTCTATTTATTTTTTCTTTTGTCTACCTAAGCTTCTATATGCATATTTCACTATTTCTCCTCTCTCTCTCTCTCTCTCTCTCTCTCTCTCTCTCTCTCTCTCTCTCTCTCTCTCTCTCTCTCTCTCTCTCTCTCTCTCTCTCCCTCTATCCTGTGTTTGAGCGGCCTCGGTGACTTAGTTGATAGCGAACTTGGCTTTCACCCCGAGGACCCGGGTTCGATTCCCGGCCAGCGGCATTTTCATACGCTATAAATCATCCCATCGTCTGCATTAGCCCAAGTGTGCACAATAGCCGGACGTTAAATACCAAAAAAATTTTTCGTCTTTCTATTTTTTTTTGTCTATGAGGACAAAATTTTGAGAATTTTGTTGATTTTCGGTTTTTTGAACATAGTTTCCGAACCAACTTTTTGGGGAGAAATGCAACCATACGTTTTGTTCGTTGAATTATAATCCAAATCGTTAAATCGTTCTAGCATGCGCACATACATAACACACACATATATATTGTTATTTTAAGGCGAAAAGCACATTGAGGCTATTATCGCCTTCCTAAATGTACATGTGTGTGTAAAGTGTTAAAGTTGTAAGTGTAATGTTGTTAGTGTAAGTGTGTGTTAGACTCGGGAACCGCGAGAGATGTCTAAATCCTCTCAATAGGTACAGCTTCTCTCTCTCTCTCTCTCTCTCTCTCTCTCTCTCTCTCTCTTTATATATATACGTTATGGTATGGTTTCGAGGATGTCGCTTTTTAAAAAAACAACTTTTTATTAATTACAATAAGACTTTAATATTCACTTAAAACTTATTATAATTATTTAAGTTCGTCTCATATGCATTGAGATGCGAACTGAGTGAAACCTCGATTAACACTGAGCTCCTGCTCTTTCTTCTCTAGGTACATGAAAATGCTTACTGTGTTAAAAGCTAAACTGTCAGCATTAAATATAGCTAAGTCTAACACTAAATCTAGCAAAGTTTACAATAATTGTTTATATAACTCCTCCATCCCTAAACAAAACTTCCTGGGGTGGTTGAATAGCAACTTCCCTCGAAGTTCTTCCAGTTAGCTTCTTAGACGCCAAGTATAGTAGTCCTCCAATAAGGCGATGGTCCAAACACTGATGTGCTGTGTGATGGGTGAATTCCGATCAATTCTGGAGACAGTATCTAGGTTGATCCTGTCGTGTTCTAGCTTCTTTATTATTGTAAAGAACAGTATTATTGTTGAGCTTTATTACCCCTTAAGGATTGATAACTCAAAGTCAAATTGTAAATGCGATATTACAGAATGAGCAAAGTATTTGGAATTAACTCCATTGTTACAATTGATACTTAACTGTTACTTAATTGTTACTCTACTGTTACAATGGTTACTTAATCCAAAGACTACAGAACTAAATACTAACAAGTATTTTACATCTGGTGTAATTGTTACAAATTCTGATCATACTTGCATAGAACATCCCTAGCGGATGGTTCTCTGTTTACAAAAAATTGCTATCTGTAACTTTAATAGCTTTTGAATCTTTTCATAAAATTTGAAAGGTGATTCCCCGTTTTCTTGCTTTAATTCTGCCATTTCAAGATTCAAAGTAAAACAATCCTTCTTATCAAAATAACTAGTCAGCAAAATTATTTTTACATCTGCCGAAGCATAAGTATTAGAATTAACTACCATTTCAAGAGCTTGCCCCTTTAATTTTGATAATATGGACGATAACAAATATTAATTTTGGAAATCTTCTAAGTTATCAGCTACAAAGAATTTATTGACCATTTTATCACATATTGTGATGAATCTATTAAGCATGGTTGGTTCTCCGCTAAACTCTGGAATCATGTCCAGGTATTCTTTCTTCAGTGTTGGGATAGACATTGTAATATTTAGTTATTACTACACACAAAAATAAATCAAAATTAAAATTAAAAATCAAATTATAAAATATAATACTTATAAAATAATGCTACAAATTATTTATGATAACCTATGTTTGGTTTATCTTTAAAAATATTCAATTGATTCAATTAACAAATTGATCTTTGATATTTAATTATTTTGTTTGTTAATTATTTAATAAAATTGAGGTAACATACATTCGTAGGTATATAGTATACAAAACTATTTTGTGGGATCTACTTACAATAAGATCCAAAATACTTAGCTCATTTTACGCGCACTTGCCACGAAAAATTCGCACAAACACTTCACTTCACTTCGGATGTAGATGTTCACTCTACGGTTGCAAATATTCACTTTGCCGGTTGGTTGTGTTCAATTTAATAATATACACTTATTAAATTGAACGGTTGGTCTTTTGTTCGACACTTCGGTTAACAGTTGAAACTGAAGAAAAATTATATGCACTAATTTTCCCGAAGTGTCCTACCGACTGCGCCAGTTATGGTATGGTTTCGAGGATGTCGCTTTTAAAAACAACTTTTTATTAATTACAATAAGACTTTAATATTCACTTAAAACTTATTATAATTATTTAAGTTCGTCTCATATGCATTGAGATGCGAACTGAGTGAAACCTCGATTAACACTGAGCTCCTGCTCTTTCTTCTCTAGGTACATGAAAATGCTTACTGTGTTAAAAGCTAAACTGTCAGCATTAAATATAGCTAAGTCTAACACTAAATCTAGCAAAGTTTACAATAATTGTTTATATAACTTATATATATATATATATATATATATATATATATATATATAAATTGTGAATTTATACAATTTGGCAATTTAGGAAAGTAAATGTACATTTATTAAAAATGGTAAATTTATTAAAATTGGCATTAATAGGTTGTAACGATCTCAGCAAATCTAATGAGAATATTATAATGTTATATTTTGTTTGTGTTCAAGTAGACGAATAAATTTCAGTTATCGCACGAAGACAATCTTGTTTACTGGATAAATTATTTATTCATAAACATCATTTTATATTATAAATTGGTTTAAAAGTGACGCAGTTTAAAGTTATTACAATCAAATTAGCATGAGACAATTTTTAACAGAATTACTGTCATAAAATGGCGACTAAAGTGGTGCCTGTTTAATATAAAGTTCTTTTTAAAATAAAAAGTATAAATAAAGAATATTTATTTTATAACATAAATATTTTGTAATAATATAGATTCGTAAACCAATCTTTTGCGTCTCTGAACTAGCTTACATCATTGTCGTAGTTTCGAGATGGCAGTTACTATCGTAAGCAATCTTTACCCTTTCCACGTTCTCAATGTCTCGTCTCTTTATTAGTCTAACTGGAATAAAGTGTAAACATTACACACACACACACACACACACACACACACACACACACACACACACACACACACACACACACACACACACACACACACACACACACACACACACACACACACATATATATATATATATATATATATATATATATATATATATACTGTTACGAATTTAGGATATTTCCTAATTTCCTAAGCAGGGGTTATATTAAAAAAGAAACCATATATATTCAAGTGGTTCTTTTAATATATATATATATATATATATATATATATATATATATATATATATATATATATAATATATATTACAATCTTCTTATATTTTTGGTTAAAACTACACTTGATAACAACCCAACAATGAAATATGTTCCAAAATCCTTTCTAGACACTCTTCCCAATTTTTTTTTAACCCCAAAAAAAAGGAAAGAATATTACACAAAACTGTCTACTTACCCCATATACTGGGAAATTCTTGCTCAATGGGACCGCCTGGCTGTAATGACCTCGGAACCAGTCACATACCGACGTACAGTTGGCCTTCAAACGGCCCTCCAGTTCTCAAGAATCGACTGACAGCTATTTCTTTCCCCAAGCGTTTATGTAAACCGCTGTTCTAAAGGGTGTTTACCGGGAACCGCATGTTTTTGTAATGGGTAGTACACGGCAAGTAGTGGAGGGATGGCAGTTGCAAAGATCCTATTGTGTAGAAGGAGTTGGAAGTTTCAGTTACACTCTAGATGTGGGACATTGAACATCGCGCTTTTATGAGACGATTTTACGTTAACGGTGAGACCCAACGAGACTTTCTCCGGCACTTCAATGTACCGCCGCGTGGGCCGATTCCGGATTGTAACACAATTTTGGATGGATGCATAATGTGAACACAACGGAATCACTGATGAAAGAAACCTCCATGGCAGCAAAATCCGTTCTTAAGCTTGGGAATGTTGAGCGTGTGCGCGTCGCTACGTCGGAGAGCTCCAACCGTTTGCTAAGGAAGCGAGTCTCGAACCTCCGCATTTCTGCCTCTGCGGCAACATTTTTATTAAAGACCTAAAGTTCTATCCGTATAAGGCCCACACTGCTCGATTTTCGATGGAACGTGTCCGACAAGCTTTCCCGGGAAAAGTAATCTGTCGTTTTGGAGATGTTCCTTGTCCCTTCCGGTCCCCCGATCTGACGATCCCGGATTTTCCTTTGGGGTTTCTTGAAATCACGTGTTGAAAAACCACGCACATTACCAGCGCTGAAGGAAGCCATCCGAAGAGAAATCCAGGCCACTCCACGAGAAATGTTACAACTGTTACAAGATTCAATGCGTAACTTTAGGGAACGTCTGGCAACACGTGTTCAATCTACGCAATGTTATTTTGCTACTTAATTTTTTGTAAGATTTTCTTAAAATTCCGAGTATGTAGAACACACTGTATAGAAAAATAAATTTTTAGTTCAAAATTTAAAAATGTGTGGCTTTTTGAAAACCATGCGATTCCAAGTAAACACCCTGTTGTTTACAACATACCATGTTCTTTATAATAACAGTGTGTCAGCTGTTACATTATTTTTCTACTCGTTCGTCATGACTGTTTATTCTTTGGCAGTATCTCGTTTACAATTTTTAAAACAAATAATTAAAACTATAATATTAATTCCTAACAATACCGGGTCTTTGGACGTTGTTCCCAACTTCAAAACAAGGTTCTCTAACTGGGTTTACACTAGTGGTGGGGCAGAAAACACCAAACTGTTAAAAAAACTGCTTTTCTATAAACGACAAACAAACTGCTTTTTCAAACTGAAACAAACAGTTGGATTTTGACTGGTTTATGATTTGTTAAACAAGGAACGGACTTTCTCAACTACCACACCCACGTTCTATTCGAACATTGCTGCAAGCGCTAAAACTGTTTTCCTGCTAACTGCTTTTCTTCTACCTGGTTTTATGCTTTTTCCCTTTATTTTAAAATTGCTTGTTGCTTTTAGTGAAGTAAGAACTGTTTGGTCAATGTCAACGTTTATCTCTATTTTGTTGCGAGTTGTAGTAACAACCTCTCACATTTTGTAGATACAGAACCTAATTTTATTTAAACATATTTTTTATATTTATTATCAATCATCAATATTTTTTAATCAACTAAAAATATTCTAAATTGTTTGCATTTTGGTAAATATGCAAAGGACTATTTAATTTTTAAGTAAAAAAAAAGAATGCTTCTATTAGAAATTCATCGCATTTTGTACATAAAACGGCATACATAATTATTACGTTTTGATAATGTATTTTAATTATTACTACACTTTTAAGGATTATTTTTATCCTTTCTAAATGCTTTATACCCAAAAACAGTTAAGGACATGGTGGCAGTGGGAATGAAAAAGTAGTCTTAGAAAACTGACAGTATGTGCTTTATGTTTTAGCTGCTAATACAACTTTGAGTTTCAGTTTTCTAAACCTGTTTTTTCCAACTGTTTTAAAAAGCAGCTTTTTTCCTCAACAAACAGTTTGTTGACGTTTTGTAAAAATATCAGAAACGCCCACCTCTACTCCATGGTGACAATTACCAATGCGGTATAAGAAGCTATCGCTTCAAAAATTCCCTCAAACACTTCGGTTCTGGAGAAATTGACAAAAAAGGCAAATTTTGTCAGTCAAAGTGGTTCTCAAAAACGTCTGGATAAGAATTTTGAAAGTTGTAACGTTGAAGAACGCCCACCTTTAGTTTCTGGCAACACCCGAAATATTAATCTACAAGCATTCCCGAGCGTGTATCAAGTGACAGAACGCGGACCTCATATTGTGCATACTCAAGTAGGCTACCTTTAGCGCCTGCACTACAAATAACTGTGATATCACTACAGGGGTGTATCGGTATTGCCTAACCTGCGCCCTGATTAACTTGGCAACAACCCGGTAACTAATGCGTTGTTAACATTAATACAGTATTACAAAATAATTAATCAACTAGTGAAACGCGTGCAGAAACGCCCACCTCTAGTTTACACTGGAGGTTAGTCTTTTCGCGGTAGGGAAAATGTCGCGAAAGAAAGTATTACGTTCCCGTAATAAATCTTTGTTTGCCAGCTACAGAGGAGAAGGGGTGTGGGCCATAGCTAATTTTGTATCTTATTTCAATGAACCATTTGTTGAGCGTCACGTTGTCTTTAATTTTAATATAATTTATACCCCACTGTTTAGGCCAAGACAACGAGAATGCCTGTGCGAGGTTACAATGCTCAGGGTGACCAAAGAAATCAAAGTTGTTGCTTTTCAAAAATTTATAATTATCTTGTTTTTTTTAATATGCCACATTAAAAGTTAAAAAACACAAGTAGTGACGGGCAAAAAAATATTTAAATTAATTACTTCTGTTTTCGTACAATATTGAAAGGGAAAAAATAATTAAAAAAAAGAACATTTATAATGATAAATTAGTTCAACTTTCAGCAAGGCAGGCAACAACAAAAATCAAAACTTAACTTAAACTTTAACGGATGTCAGTTATCCACCAAAACAAACTTTAACGAAACAAAAATAACTCTTGAACTAAACTGTATTCTTCTGGGAGATATAAGGTTCACTAAAAGTAACAAATAATATTATTAGTGACTATGACTAACTAAAATAATACGCCAGGGCCCTTTACAAAAATATATTAGTGAAAAATATTAATTACAGATACAGACTTTAATGGTATTAAACAGATAGCTTGTTTTTTCCCGCTAATCAGAGTTTAGTGGTTTCCCACCCCTCCCTAGGTTAGCCGATATTTCTTTTCTTAAGAACGGAGCTACAAAATCGGTGAAATCACCCAAGTTCGCACTGTCAATTTTTTTATAAAATTCTCTCCTTACTGGCATTACAACAAAAAAATAGGCCTTACGCATGAAATTTATGACGGTTCGCGTGTTCACGAGAATGTTCTGTATCCAAAAATCACGATGCACAATTTCACCTACCTGTATAGCCGCCTCGGTGGCCTAGTTGATAGCGTACTGGGCTTTCACCCCGAGGACCCGGGTTCGATTCCCGGCGAGGGCTTGGCATTTTCATACGCTATAAAATCATCCCATCGTCTGCATTAGCCCAAGTGTGCACAATAGTCGGACGTTAAAAAAAAAAAAATCACCTATCTGAGCGCAGTAGCCTTGCGCGTAGTAGACTTAGCCTCACTCCAGACCAGACTGGTCGATCGTCTCAATCGTTCCTTCCGAACAGCTGTTTATTTAGCGTATCATCTTATTGATATTGCACAATTCAACTTATATTTACATTAGGTATCTAATTGAGGATCTGAGATATCTCAAAAGTGGAGAGTGGTTAGGAAGTGGTGGTTTTATCGGGGAAGTGGTTAGGCAATATTCTGAATTCCTAACAAGACACAATTTATGGATACGGACTGGAAGTTTAATTTGCAACGTGACGCTAGCGCTCCAAGCGGCCAGCTTATGTAACATCGCATTATATTTTATCACAATATTATTATTTGACGTTGCTAGCCACTATGACAACCTTGAAAATATAGCTGAACATAACATTTCAACTCCGCCTATAATAACGCTCTGGGTTGTATCTTCTGACAATATCCCCTTATCAAACTGATTGTCAGCTGCGACATTACCTCCCCTAACGGCTGGATAACCTAATCAACTGTCTTCCTGTGACATTAACAGATAGGTCAGGTGCAATTGTAATTGTTAACAGCAAATAATCTAAATTAAACGTTACATACAGGATGTCCCGTAAGTCAGGAAAAATACGGATCCCTAAATGTACAGACGATCAATGATAAAGCGATATTTTGTGCTTCTGAAAAAGGTCATGGCTTTTTTGTAGACTATTAACACAAAAAAACGGTTCTTTGGTTAACGTGGTGAAAATAGTTCTTGTGTTCTTAAAACTGATAAAGTACACACACACACACACACACACACACACACACACACACACACACACACACACACACACACACACACACACACACACACACACACACACACACACACACACACACACACATATATATATATATATATATATATATATATATATATATATATATACACACACACACACATATTTACATATATATTATTTTAAGGCAAAAAGCACATTAAGGCTATTATCGCCTCCCTGAATGTAAGTGTGAGTATAAAATGTTAAAGTCGATATACGAGGTGTGTTCAGAAAGTAACGAGAATTGTTAAACTTCGCGGGCTTGGAAAGTCCGATTGTCAAACATTTTTTTTATTATGTTGGTATACATGCACTTGAAGTATGATAAAAACTTTCAGCTGTTTTCATTTTTGACTTTGTCTGTGACAGCCACTAAAGTTAGACGTGTTTTTATGAGCTCGGCGATTTTCGTTTGTTAAAAGAAATGGATCAAAGATTTGTATGAAATTTTGCGTAAAATATGGAATAAAGTGTAACAAAGTGTGTGAAATGTTAACAAAGGCCTGTGGTGGGTCTGCTATGAGTAAAGCAAGAGTTTACGAGTGATATAAGCGTTTCCAGGAAGGCCGTGAAGACGTTGAAAATGACGAACGTCCTGAACGCCCCAGCACATCAACAACCGATGAAAACGTGGCAAAGTGAAAGAAATGGTTATGAACAATCGCCGAATCACAATTAGAGAGGTCGCTGATGATGTTGGCATATCGATTGGATCATGTCATGACATTGTTTCCAATGTTTTATGTATGAAACGCGTGGCAGCAAAATTCGTTCCAAAATTGTGGAATTTTGAACAAAAACAGCGGCAAATGGAAGTTGATGAGGAGTCACTAAATGAAGTCAACGACGATGCAGAATTACTGAAATGTATTATAACAGGTGACAAAACATGGGTTTACGGATATGACGTCGAAACTAAGGCTCAATCATCCCAGTGGAGGCATTTTGGCTCGCCAAGACCGAAAAAGGTTCGACAAGTGCGGTCGAAAGTGAAGGTTATGCTCACTGTGTTCTTCGATATTAATGGCATAGTGCATCATGAATTCCTGCCACCAGGTGAAAAGGTCAATAAGGAGTACTACCTACAAGTTCAACGCTGTTGGCGTGAAGCAATCCGAAAAAAATGCCCGTATCTGTGGAAAAACAATTCATGGCTTTTGCACCACGATAATGCACCAGCTCACACGTCATTGCTTGTTCGTGAATTTTTGGCCAAAAACAGTACTGTAACGATGCCCCAGCCTCCATATTCGCCAGACATGGCTTCGTGTGACTTTTTCCTATTTCCAAAAATAAAGAGAACCTTAAAGAGCCGTTGTTTTACAGCCGTAGATGACATTAAAAGCGCATCGCTGAAAGAACTAAAGGCTATCTGAAAGATCGAGTTTGAGAAGTGTTTCGAGGATTGGAAGACGCGCTGGCACAAGTGCATAATCTCCAATGGGGACTATTTTGAAGGCGACAACACAACAACAATGTACAAGAATAATTAAATATTTTCTTCAAAAAATTAAAATTCTCGTTACTTTCTGAACATATATATATATATATATATATATATATATATATATATATATATATATATATATATATATATATATATATATATATATATATATATATATATATAGTTTGTTGTTATTTTAATTATTTTAAGGCGAAAAGAATATTGAGGCACATTTAGCACATATCCTAAATGTAAATGTGAGTTTAAAGTGTTAAAGTCGTAAGTGTAGTGTTGGAAGTGTAAGTTTGTGTTAGACTCGGATATCGCAAGGGACGTCTAAATCCTCTCAATAGGTGTAGCTAGTTTGCACTTCCCTGCGTTATATATATATATATATATATATAATCAATAATTGTATATTAAGCTGTAAGATAAGCACAAGTACATTTGCTTTGTTTGTGTGCAGTAATACCTTTATTTCAGATAAGATATTTTTAATCACTAAAAACAAAATTTAAGTCCCACATAAGTTATGAGGTTTGGTTAAGCAAAGAGCTTTAAATAGGAAAATATTATTGACCGAGAGAAGCGAGTCTGTTTCAACTCGACTGTTCGATATTTGGCTTGTGTTTTTATGTTTTACGCAAATTTGGCCAAAACGTACTGACCGATTATTTTGAAATTTGTTACTTACCATGTATAAAGCCTGAACTACGTATGTGCTAGATTTTTCCCATTTAATTCCGTTTCAAGATGGCGGCCTCTGATTTAACGATGACGACAAAATTATGCGTCATAGCGCTGGCGTGGATCTTTAGCTAGGTAATCGAAGAATATACTGTAAGATCTGCTGTTCTTTGATCTAATAGTTTAATGACTCCTTAAAAAAAATCGAGCTAGGATTCAGAATCGTGGAAATTACAAGGTTACATATATGGGTATTAATACTATGTTCGCTCCAACATACTTTATTTTCCAATTGAAATTCACTAATTATAAAATTAATTTTATTTTGGAATATAAACCCACAAATCTCTGACGAAATATTCAAAAGCTCTTGTAGTGAAGATGCAGTCGATGCTTTGGGCGAGTGTGTCCAATTATAAGCTCCCTCCACCACCCATTGCCTCTGCTACAAGACAACCCTTCAATTAGTTACTTCCCTTACAATAGAGTTAGCCTGAGGTGCTACTGCGCACTTGTTCTGCGCAATAACTTCAGACAATACAAATATACAGCTGGGATCCATTACGCATACAAAGTTCATAGTTCCAGACATGAGATAAATCTGGACTCCCGTCGACTGGACTAGATATTGGCGAGCGAATGAATCGATAAATTACCGTAAAGAAATTGCAGTTAAAAAAATAAATGGTACAAAGAATTTCTCACATACGGTTGAAAAATTTTAAAATTTTTGTTTGTATTTTTTGGCTAAAATTTGAGCAATATTTGCTGAACACATGAAAAAGTTAGTTCCGAAACGGTTTGTTTTAAATTGCTTGTGAGAAAAATTGTATGTTTTTATATATTTATTGAACCGAAATAGCGCTTTGATCCTAAACTTAAAAGAAGTCATAAAACATGGCCCAATGATGAACACCAATTTTAATGTGTTTAATTTAAAATATGGTTCGAATTAGTTAAACGAATGTGGGGGTTTGTTCATGGAACTTCCCATGTTTCTTGATTATTAAATTTTATATATTTATTGAACCGAAATAGCGCTTTGATCCTAAACTTAAAAGAAGTCATAAAACATGGCCCAATGATGAACACAAATTTTAATGTGTTTAATTTAAAATATGGTTCGAATTAGTTAAACGAATGTGGGGGTTTGTTCATGGAACTTCCCATGTTTCTTGATTATTAAATACGAATTAGTGGAGAAACTGTTATGGCTCGAATTAGTTAAAAGAATGTGGAGGTTTATTCATGGAACTTCCCGTGTTTGTTGATTATTAAATACGAATTAGTGGAGAAACTGTTATGGCTCGAATTAGTTAATTGAATGTGGGTGTTTGTTCACAGAACTTCCCTTGTTTGTTTATTATTAAATACGAATTAGTGGACAAACTGTTATGGCTCGAATTAGTTAAAAGAATGTGGGGGTTTGTTCACGGAACTTCCCTTGTTTGTTTATTTTTAAATACGAATTAGTGGAGAAACTGTTATGGCTCGAATTAGTTAAAAGAATGTGGGTGTTTGTTCACGGAACTTCCCTTGTTTGTTTATTATTAAATACGAATTAGTGGAGAAACTGTTATGGCTCGAATTAGTTAAAAGAATGTGGGGGTTTGTTCACGGAACTTCCCTCTTGTTTGTTTATTATTAAATACGAATTAGTGGAGAAACTGTTATGGCTCGAATTAGTTAAAAGAATGTGGGGGTTTGTTCATGGAACTTCCCTTGTTTTTTGATTATTAAATACGAATTAGTGGAGAAACTGTTATGGCTGGAATTAGTTAAAAGAATGTGGGGGTTTGTTCATGGAACTTCCTTTGTTTGTTGATTATTAAATACGAATTAGTGGAGAAACTGTTATGGCTCGAATTAGTTAAGAGAATGTGGGGGTTTGTTCATGGAACTTTCCTTGTTTTTTGATTATTAAATACGAATTAGTGGAGAAACTGTTATGGCTGGAATTAGTTAAAAGAATGTGGGGGTTTGTTCATGGAACTTCCTTTGTTTGTTGATTATTAAATACGAATTAGTGGAGAAACTGTTATGGCTCGAATTAGTTAAGAGAATGTGGGGGTTTGTTCATGGAACTTCCCTTGTTTTTTGATTATTAAATACGAATTATTGGAGAAACTGTTATGGCTCGAATTAGTTAAAGGAATGTGGGTGTTTTTTCACGGAACTTTCATTGTTTGTTAATATTAAATACAAATTTGTGGAGAAACTCTTATGGCTCGAATTAGTTAAAAGAATGTGGGGGTTTGTTCATGGAACTTCCCTTGTTGTTGATTATTAAATACGAATTATTGGAGAAACTGTTATGGCTCGAATTAGTTAAAGGAATGTGGGTGTTTTTCACGGAACTTTCATTGTTTGTTAATATTAAATACAAATTTGTGGAGAAACTCTTATGGCTCGAATTAGTTAAAAGAATGTGGGGGTTTGTTCACGGAACTTCCCTTGTTGTTGATTATTAAATACGAATTATTGGAGAAACTGTTATGGCTCGAATTAGTTAAAGGAATGAGGGTGTTTTTTCACGGAGCTTTCATTGTTTGTTAATATTAAATACAAATTTGTGGAGAAACTCTTATGGCTCGAATTAGTTAAAAGAATGTGGGTGTTTGTTCACGGAACTTCCCTTGTTGTTGATTATTAAATAAACAACAACAACTGGGTGGCGAAACTGTAACTAAATACGAGACAATAAACAATGGGAAAATTAAGCATCGATGGCCGGTATGTGTAATAACGACTTTCTATTGCTCTTCCTCTACGGGATCCGTCTCAAATACTTTATTTCTACCACCCACTTTTCTCATAAATTAGCTCCAATTTTTCCCTTTTATGAAATATCTTAACCATACATATGGACCAATATGAAGAAAGAGACGGCACTTCATGATGATAAGAGACAAAAGACAGATCAATTAGAGGATCTCCAGTTTTTGAACTGCTTTTGAAAACAAAGGTATTTTGAAGCAGTTTACGGACTGGTAATCATCTACGGGGTCCGTCTTTCCTTCTACCCGTTCTCTTTAAGCTTCTCCTTTTTCTTTACATTGGCCCTTTTATATATATGGTTAGGATATCGAATAAAAGAAAAAAAGGGCGAATAAGTGATAAAATGGGGGGGGAATAAAATATAAGACGGATCCGGTATAAGATAGCCAGTATTCAGGTTGTTTGTTTTTTTGAAAAATGATTTTTTTTATTTTGAAATACGTAGGCATTATGTTTTTGTAGTAATACAGCTGTAAATATTATAAAACATTCGTAAAACTTGTTCCTTGTTTAGTATCCAAATTAGGACGTACCAAACGAGGATGTAATATTTTTTCGAAAATTCCCACGCAATATATTTGAATATCTGTAACTCAAAATATATTTTATAAATCAATAATATGTTAATACGAATTTTAAAATTTTTTTTGATCCAGTGTATTTTTATTACCCCAATTTTAAAATAAATATGTTTACATATATATATGTATATATATAAGGTTACAAAAACGGGACATTTAAAAATACTGTCGAGTTTCATAATTTTCGATTTAATATCTGCAGGAGCGCTTCGAAATATGTACAAATGGAAATTAAAGTTTACCCTACGTACTCCACTACATACATTGACGTGTTTTATGTTGTGTAAAGCCTTTAAAACAGGAACAAAGTCGGATAAGCTTTCCCTTCCTGGGATCATGACAGGGTAGTTTTATGACGTAACACACGGATATATCCCCTCAACCCTTAACGTCCTGTTTGTCAACCCCTTTATTAACCTTTCGCCGAGCAAAAAACGTATTTCGAAAATGAACACGCTTGCAATATTCTGAATATTGTGCGGTATTTTTATTCGCAGTGTATTCGTACAAAAGTTATTGGTTAGCGGTCCTGGAGATTAGTTTTTGTTGAACGCAACTGTCTCGCTGACGCGATTGAAACGGTGTTTTTTGTTGTATTAAAATGAAAATACGAAACGTACACGCAAGACTTTTCTACCTTAAACTTTTGAAAATATTATTTCACCATCATAATCAGTGGTACAATCTTCACAATTAGTGTTTTAAAATTACTGTTATTTATATAATTATGTAACTTCAACTATGTAGCAATTAAAACTAGCGTTTAAAATTTTCTTTGTCACGAAAATGAATCCTAAACGATGCCATGTTCATTTTCGTATTTTAATTAAAATTTAAATTCTAGTGTTAAAAATTAACGGGTTTTTTCTGAACAACGAAATTATACAAACTATTTCAAAATTTTATTCAAATTCTTTTTATATTCTTCTTCTTTTCTGCTAGGATTATTGTCACTGTGTTCAGTATAATGATCTGCCTTCCGTCAATTCGTACTCTGTATAGAAGTATGGGTATAGTTTTTGAAGATGAAGGTTCTCCGAAACGCGTCAACGAAAGTAGAATTGACGAAGCTAGGGAAGGCAGATCATTATACTGAACATAGTAATTTTATTCAAGTTTGTACGAAGTGACATCAGAACTCACAAATCCGGATCGGTGCTCATTACATGGTCCGTTAATGACTTACAACGATGGACGGAGTTCTTAAAACGGAATTCGCTACAACCTTAGCACACTAGTCTCAGTACCTAAACGAAGTTTTGTATTGAAGAGGCCGTGGTTCCTGTAACGGGCATGAAGTGAAATAGTAAATCTGTATCTGACAGATAACAAGAGCAAAACAACAGGATGCTGAAACGAACGTATCTTTGTCAAGTTGATGAGACCAGATACGATAACACTGCAGGCAATCATCTCGGATAAATCACCCTTAGTGATACGATCGATTCGTGAAAGACTCACTTCTCTAGTGGGCTCTGTAAGCAGAGAAATCTTTCCGTCAAAGGTCCAATAGAAATGTTTTTCGATGAAATATGTGATGTCATCAGAGTAAGGAGATGTTACACGACATCAATTGGAAACACATTCTTTTACAAAAATTAGTGGAATGTACTCAGTTCTTTTAAAATTTCCATTTTTTTTTTCTTGAGGTGACTTGGGAAGGACACTTCAGTAACAAGACTGTCTTGAAGTGACTTGGGCAGGAGGAGACTCGTGTGTAGACTTTGGAAGGATCAACGAAACTTTCTAGTAGACTTGGGAAGGAAGCTTCAGTAAGGAAACTTCCTTGAGTTGACTTGGGAATGATGCTTCAGTAACGAGACTGTCTTGAATTGACTTGGGCAGGAGGACACTCGTGTGTAGACTTGGGAAAGATCAACAGACTGTCCAGTAGACTTGGGAAGGACGCTTCAGTAACAAGACTGTCTTGAAGTGACTTGGGCAGGAGGAGACTCGTGTGTAGACTTTGGAAGGATCAACGAAACTGTCTAGTAGACTTGGGAAGGAAGCTTCAGTAAGGAAACTTCCTTGAGTTGACTTGGGAATGATGCTTCAGTAACGAGACTGTCTTGAATTGACTTGGGCAGGAGGACACTCGTGTGTAGACTTGGGAAAGATCAACAGACTGTCCAGTAGACTTGGGAAGGACGCTTCAGTAACAAGACTGTCTTGAAGTGACTTGGGCAGGAGGAGACTCGTGTGTAGACTTTGGAAGGATCAACGAAACTGTCTAGTAGACTTGGGAAGGAAGCTTCAGTAAGGAAACTTCCTTGAGTTGACTTGGGAATGATGCTTCAGTAACGAGACTGTCTTGAATTGACTTGGGCAGGAGGACACTCGTGTGTAGACTTGGGAAAGATCAAAAGACTGTCCAGTAGACTTGGGATGGACGCTCCAGTAACGAGACGGTTTTGAATTGACTTGGGCAGGAGGAGACTCTTGTGTAGACTTGGAAAAAATTAACAGACTGTCTAGTAGACTTGGGAAGGATGCTTCAGTAACGAGACTGTCTTCAAGTGACTTGGCCAGGAGGAGACTCGTGTGTAGACTTTGAAAGGATCAACAGACTGTCCAGTAGACTTGGGAAGGACGCTCCAGTAACGAGACTGTCTTCAAGTGACTTGGGCAGGAGGAGACTCGTGTGTAGACTTGAGAAGGATCAACAGACTGTCTAGTAGACTTGGGAAGGACTCTTCAGTAACGATACTGTCTTGAAGTGACTTGGGCAGGAGGAGACTCGTGTGTAGACTTGGGAAGGATCAAGAGACTGTCTAGTAGACTTTGGAAGGACGCTCCAGTAACGATACTGTCTTCAATTGACTTCGGCAGGAGGAGACTCGTATGTAGACTTGGGAAAGATCAACAGACTGTCTAGTAGACTTGGGAAGGACGCTCCAGTAACGAGACTGTTTTGAATTGACTAGGGCAGGAGGAGACTCATGTGTAGACTTGGAAAAGATCAACAGACTGTCTAGTAGACTTGGGAAGGATGCTTCAGTAACGAGACTGTTTTGAATTGACTAGGGCAGGAGGAGACTCGTGTGTAGATTTGGAAAAGATCAACAGACTGTCTAGTAGACTTGGGAAGGATGCTTCAGTAACGAGACTGTTTTGAATTGATTAGGGCAGGAGGAGACTCGTGTGTAGACGAGAAGGATCAACAGACTCTCTAGTAGACTTGGGAAGGACTCTTCAGTAACGAGACTGTCTTGAAGTGACTTGGGCAGGAGGAGACTCGTGTGTAGACTTGGGAAGGATCAAGAGACTGTCTAGTAGACTTTGGAAGGACGCTCCAGTAACGATACTGTCTTCAAGTGACTTGGGCAGGAGGAGACTCGTATGTAGACTTGGGAAAGATCAACAGACTGTCCAGTAGACTTGGGAAGGACGCTCCAGTAACGAGACTCTCTTAAATTGACTTGGGCAGGAGGAGACTCGTGTGTAGACTTGGAAAAGATCAACAGACTGTCTAGTAGACTTGGGAAGGACGCTCCAGTAACGAGACTGTTTTGAATTGACTAGGGCAGGAGGAGACTCATGTGTAGACTTGAGAAGGGTCAACAGACTCTCTAGTAGACTTGGGAAGGATACTTCAGTAACAAAATATCTTGAGTTGACTTCGGAAGGAGGCTTCAGTAACGAGACTGCCTTGATTGACTTGGAAAGGACGATAATGTCTTGAATTGATACAGGAAGGGAAGAACTGTCTTCCGTCGACTTGGGAAGGAGTGAACAATTACATTTACGTTCACAAAGAGTATAATTGAATATTTAGGACGTATATTACAATTCTGTATGGAAAATAACGCCTCTTCTATTACAGAAGAAAATAAACAAAAAGAGGACCTTGCACAAGTAACATTCTTGGATTTATAATTTATAGGAGTAGTGCGGAATCTCTTCGGAGAAATGTTTTAGAAGTTCGGTTAGCAAAGTCAAAGTAGCTGCACTAATTGCTAACATCTGGAACGGATAGGGAGCCAATATAAGAAGAACATGACAACCAAAGTGACGTCATTAAAATATCCGCTGGTTAATTGGGCTGTAAATAATTTTGGGAACACCTAATATTTTTAAGCTAATGTTTCTTATTTATAGTAGCTTTGGAACTATGTATTACCATCTAATCTAATTCATATTATATTTCTGAAAGTTTGTGTGTTTGTTTGTTTGTTATTCAATCACGCTTTAACCACTGGACCAATTGAGATGAAATTTGGTACGAATATGGTTTAAGTATCAGAGATACATATAGGCCTATTCCCGTTTTAAAAAGTCATTATACTACTTACCCAGCCCAAAATAATTATCGGTTTTTAGTTTTGTAACATCTGTTAGCTGTAGTTAGGTTTAATTACTGTTTACTGGACATGATATTTAGGCACCAGAGATGGACATAGATCTAATCCCATTTAACAAATCTTAATCTATGTTTTATTTATTGCAAAAGTATTGTTTTTATTGTTACATTTTCATCTAATAATCACAATCTGGTATTTTTCATTTAAGACTATTCAATGTTTTTAAAGCAGAGTGCAGAAAATATATATATATATATATATATATATATATATATATATATATATATATTATTAGGATACTTTAATTGTAAGGTAGTATATATATTTGTATAATTACATTATATGAAAAAATGGTAAATATGCAGTGCAGCATCTATTGGAGTTTTCGATATTTTTCTTACTGAAATGCTTTATTGTGTGCCCAAAAGCAAAAATCCAAAATATGAAAGCAGGAGAAGTACGATAAAAATCGAAAATAAAAGTGACCAACATAACCTCAAAATTGCTACCGGCGAAAATCGGTACTGTGTTGTACTGATTTTAGACGTATTTTTATTGTTTTACTGATCTGTAGATCAGTAAATTTTTCTGATCTGTATAATTTTATTGCTTACATTATAATCGCAGGCAAAGCCGCAACGGGTAACAGCTAGTTGTAAAATAAATCTTCTAGTTTAGTTTATCGTTGCAATATATATATAGTTTGTGTACTGTATGTTGCAGGAAGTACTGTGGTGGGATGTGACGGCCACAGGATACAATGAAGAGACGCAGGTTGACAGTGTGGCTTGTGCTACTGGTGGCGGCACACGGTGCCCGCACTGCGGACCCTCAGGACTTGGACGGAGCCACCTCTACGACACCTTCAGGTAACATAATACCAGCTACAGTACCCTTAGTTACAGTCTTCTATCTTGCTACTTTCACGTAACACAGCGTACAAGACAAACTGAACAATCTTGTCTTCTTTGCTCTCTGATATTTTAATGCGTGTTTATGAAGATCATTCGCTTTCATCCGTTATCTACAGACATCTTTTTCTTAAAATTTTTGCTTGGTAATTGTAATATTGTAGTTCATATTGTTGTTATTTTTTAACAAGATATTTTATATCATTTGTGTATATAAAACAACACACCACATTTTCTGGAACAAATGCTCTAAGACACACAAGTCAGAACTGGCTGTACAACCAACAATTGGGAGCTCAACTGGATAGGGTAGGAGTGTCTTTTCTTGGAATTGGTCTGTTGGATAAAACGTAACGAACGATTTGATATAGCACTTGCTTTTTAGTTTAAGCTTTGGTAACGTTGTTTCACGCTAAAGCTACATTACTTTTGAATAACGCATAGCAACTGCTTAAAATTTTAAACAAATACTAGTCTTCTTAAGCAGACTGTACAGTTCATTTAGTTTCTTGTCTGTGTAAAGCTGACATAAATTTGTGAAACATACGAGGTGTGGCTATTAAATAACGAGACTGACGCTGCGGCGGAACAAGTGCGCATGCGCCAACCACCATTGACCGACAGCTGTTTAGTGTGAAGCTTTCTCTTCAGAATGCAGTTAGTCTCGTTTGTGTAACCAACACCGTTTAGTCATAACCTTTATTTCCGTTAGTGTTGTTATTTTGTTTTTCCGGAAAAAATGGTTAGTGTAATAACAGAGGAACGAATTGTTAAATTTCACTTCAAATTTGGAAAAACCGTTACTGAAACTTATAATTTACTGAAAGAAGTGTATGACAGTGAATGTTTATCGCGGGCACGTGTTTTTGAAATGGTTTAAGCGTTTTCAAGATGGCCGACAAGACGTTGAAGATGATTCGCGGCAAGGTCGCCCTTCAACGTCAAAAACGGATGACAATGTCGAAAAAGTTGCTAATTTTATTCCGTATGACCGTCGATTAAGTATTCGTGCAATTGGTGAAACTGTAGGCATTGACAAAGAATGTGTATGGCAAATTGTAAGTGACAATTTGAACATGCGAAAAGTGTGTGCCAAAAATCTTCACGTTTGAACAACAAGCAGCTCAAAATGGTTGTACTGACACTTTGGATGCCATTGAAAATGACTCAGATTTATTGGAAAGAATAATAACATTGATGAATCGTGTTTTTTTACGTCTGATCCGGAAGACCTCAACTTCACCGAGAGCCAAAGAAGCAAGAATCAGCAAATCAAAATTTAAAGCAATGATGATTTTTTTCGATATTAATGGGATTGTGTAGCTTCACTGGGTTCCTGAAGGTCAAACAATTAATCATTATTACTTCCTTGAGGTACTTGGTAAACTACGTGAAAGAGTAAGGAATAAACGACCCAAAATGTGGAAGGACAAATCATGGGTTTTCCACCAAGACAATGTGCCAGCTCATTCCGCATTATCTTTCAAGATATTTCTGGCCAAGTACAGCATCCCAGTGTTAGAACTCACCAGACCTTGCACCATGTGACTTCTATCTGTTCCTTAAGGGCAATCTGCATTAAAAGGGACGAGATTTGAGTCCGTGGAAGCTGTAAAAGTGAAAGCGGCAAGAGTCCTGAAGGAGTTGACAGAAGATGACTTCCAGCACTGTTTCCAACACTAGAAAATTCGCATGGAGCGTTGTAGGGATACAGAAGGGGTGTATATTGAAGGTGATAATAAGTAATTATGTATAAAATTAAAATAATTTTTTTTACGTCAGTCTCGTTATTTAATAGCCACACCTCGTATTCAAAGAACACTGTCCAAACTAAGATATTTTTGGCACAGATGTTTTAAACTATTCTTGAAATGCGCACATATTTGAGTTCAAAATTTACAATTCACTCTGTTACCAAAAGCCTATTTATAGAGGCCACTTACACTGTGAAGACCTATTCGACCCTTACTAATTCACACAAAATAAATTCTACATATGTAGAAAATTTAAACTAAGAGATCGTTTGATCAAATTACGAATTCTACCTACTTATTTATCAAATAATGTATCCATGACCGATATCAAATAGCTATTTTGACTGAGAAAGTCCAAGTACGAAGATTGTTTATTGTTCAGCGAACTGCGTGACTTGTTCCTGGCAGAATTCAGAAGTGATTTGACAACTTTTCGAAGTGAATACTTTTTTACGCCCGGTATGGTAAATTTTGTGGTGCAGTGGAAACGAATTGAGAGTAACGGAAGGAAATAGACAAGAATTTATGAAACAGCTGATTTCATAAATCAGCTGATGATGGTTGAAACAGCTGGTTATCAAAGAGATAACAGTCAATGATAATGTAGAAAACAGCTGGTTATCAGAGAGATAGCAATCAATTAATGATAATGTAGAATTTATGAAACAGCTGACGATGGTTGAAACAGCTGGTTATCACATAGATAACAAACAATTAATGATAATGTAGAATTAATGAAGCTGATGATTATTGAAACAGCTGGTTATCACAGAGATAACAGACAATTAATGATGATGTAAAATTAATGAAACAGCTGATGATGATTGAAACAGCTGTTTATCACAGAGGTAACAGTCAATTAATGATAATGTATAAAATTAACAAACAAAACAAAAACAGCTGATGATTGTTGAAACAGCTGGTTATTTAAACATCTCTATAGCATCAAATCAGATAACAGACAATTAATGATGATGTAAAATTAATGAAACAGCTGATGATGATTGAAACAGCTGTTTATCACAGAGGAACAGTCAATTAATGATAATGTAGAATTAATGAAACAGCTGATGATTGTTGAAACAGCTGGTTATCACAGAGATAACAGACAATTAATGATGATGTAAAATTAATGAAACAGCTGATGATGATTGAAACAGCTGTTTATCACAGAGGTAACAGTCAATTAATGATAATGTAGAATTAATGAAAAGCTGATGATGATTGAAACAGCTGGTTATCACAGAGATAACAGTCAATTAATGATAATGTAGAATTTATGAAAAAGCTGACGATGGTTGAAACAGCTGGTTATCACAGAGATAACAGTCAATTAATGTTAATGTAGAATTTATGAAACAGCTGACGATAGTTGAAACAGCTGGTTATCACAGAGATAACAGTCAATTAATGATAATGTAGAATTTATGAAACAACTGACGATGGTTGAAACAGCTGGTTATCACAGAGGTAAAAGTCAATTAACAAAATCAAGCAACTTGAAAATAGATACTTATTTCAAACAATCAAAGGCGAAAATTGAATAAACATTAAATAAAATAAAGGTAGAATAAGAAGTTTAGAATGTTAAAATTAACACAATAAGTGAAATATAATTATTTATAAATTTTTGTAATAATAATAGAAACTATAATTATATTCACAAGTAGTGTTGAATTACATATGTTATGTAATAATATTTAAGCTGATGTTATGTACAATTGTTCGTTTAACCTTTAGGTCATAAAAAACAATTTCAAGTTGTGAAGTGGGTTTGTATAGATTTTAGAAAGTTAAAAAATGAATACAAGTCTCAAAAAGAGACAGAATGGAGACTTAACTGATGAAGATTAAGATCTCAATGC
>CM040190.1:9988152-9998152 GCA_022606455.1 Callitettix versicolor
ACATTTTGCACTGTGAAATTGTTCAAGGGTGGTTTTAATATAAAGCTCGTGTTGGCGGTGGAGGGTTGTAATTGAAAATTTGTTTTGTGCTGGTGGTTTTTTCATACACTGTTACACGTCGTATAAAATGAATATTGAATTCAGAATTAATGTTAAATTTTGCGCCCGCCTTTGGATATTTTTGTTGCAGAAAAGTTTCTGTTTTCTGCAAGGCAAACAGTTTATCAATCGAAGCAAACAGCATTTCCGCTGACTTAATAAAAAATTCTGAAAATTAACATTCTTTAACGAACGGAAATTTCGATACGCGATATTCAAACGAAAAAGAAATTTGTATAGATCTTTGTACAGCTATATAATTAATGAAATACTGCTGAAACATTAATGTAAGAAACCGCCTCGGTGGCCTAGTTGATAGCGTCACCCCGAGGACACGGGTTCGATTCCCGGCCAGGGCTTGGCATTTTCATACGCTATAAATCATCCCATCGTCTGCATTAGCCCAAGTGTGCACAATAGTCGGACGTTAAACACCAAAAAAAAAAAAAAAAAAAAAAAAAATTAATGTAAGAATACGGCCAGTATGGGTCAATCGTAGCAATCTTCTCGTGAGTTTGACGTATTTCAGAGGAAGTATTTCAATAGAACTTTTTTTTTAACGTCCGACTATTGTGCACACTTGGGCTAATGCAGACGATGGGATGATTTATAGCGTATGAAAATGCCAAGCCCTGGCTGGGAATCGAACTCGGGTTCTCGGGGTGAAAGCCCAGTACGCTATCAACTAGGCCACCGAGGCGGCTTATATATATATATATATATATATATATATATATATATATATATATATGTATGTGTGTGTGTGTGTGTGCGCGCGCGCGTGCATTCGCGATTGTGTGCGCGCGTGTGTGTATGCGCGTGCGCGTGTGTGTGTATGCACGTGCGCGCGCGTGCGAACGTGCGTGAGTGTGTATGTGCGTGTGTGTGTGTGTGTGTGTACGTGTGTGTGTGCGCGCGCGCGCGCGAGTGTGTGGTAATAGCTTGGAGAAGTGTGTTAACCAGCGAAATTCGTTGAACAACCGTTGTAAAGTGTACTTCAAGCCTTTAAAAACACAACACTTTCACCTAAATTTCTTGTTGGAAATCTGATTTCACCATCGTAATTACACCTGCATAAATTAGCATTTTAAATTTCCCAAATCCGTTGAAATTAAGAAATTGATATTTTAGTGTGACGGGGTTCATTTTCGTATTTTAAATACAATTTTATTGTGATAATATGTACAGATTTTAATGATTTTTATGATTTTGACAAATAGGGTAACATAAAACAATTGCAGCAAAGTGGCGCAATTTTTTTTTTTATTTTAAGGCGAAAAGCACATTGAGGCTATTATCGCCTCCCTAAATGTAAGTGTGAGTGTAAAGTGTTAAAGTCGTAAGTGTAAGTGTGTGTTAGACTCGGGTACCGCTAGGGACGACAAAATCCTCTCAATACGTGCAGGTAGTCTGCACCCTCACTGCGGGAAATAATTTATTTATTACCTTTTGAAAATTTTAAGGTTACGTTTTTACAACGTAGCAGAGATCGTGGTTGGCACGCCTGACGGGCAGTGTCTAGTCACTTTACGTTACATTATTTATTAAATTGTGTTCTATGTTGGCAATATGTGGAACGTTTTCTGTTTGTTAACCTGAAATAAAGCAGCAACAATTCACAGCCAGAGCCTCACTATCCTATGCATGCACTCTGTGTTTGTGTGTGGAATTATTCATAAGTCGAGGCAGTGTGTAAAGCCACAGCTTGACAAAGAGTTCATCTTACCAGAGTAATTACCTGGCTAGTCTTACTGTTCTTAATCGAAATGTCCATGCTTAATAATTCAAGGACATTTCACGGCCTTTCATGCATGAAATGGACTTTCATTTAAAATGCACGGCACAATTTGGTCGAAATGCAGAGTAGTGGACTGTTTGAAACAGATGCAAAGAATTAACTTGGTATTATTTAATGCTAATTATTATTATGGATAATTTGGTATCTGAAAACTACGCTGACGTTTCCGCAATTCCATAACTAAAACAAAAATCGGTAACTGTGATAATTCTGATTGCTCAAGTTTGACAGGTTTTGCTGGAAGTTTAACCATGAGCCGCCTCGGTGGCTTAGTTGATAGCGTACTGGGCTTTCACTTCGAGGACCCGGATTCGATTCCCGGCCAGGGCTTGGTATTTTCATACACTATAAATCATCCCATCGTTTGCATTAGCCCAAGTGTGCACAATAGTCGGACGTTAAATACAAAAAAAAAAGTTTATGAAATAGATAATCGCGATTCAGCTGTCTCTCTGACGTGATGGAAGCGTATTTTTAAGACCCTTTTCTTATTCCCTTTTTGGAACTCGTATTCCATCATATCAGCTTTAAAATCTTCATATTCCAGCATTTTAAACTGTGAAATTACATTTTGAAAATTCAAAAAGCTAATTTACATACCTTATAACGCTGATTAGATAGTGAGTACAACTTTCAAAAAAAAAAATTAAATTGAGGACGAAAAATTCGTAACTTTCAAAGATTTGAATCAGCCGCTATTTTGAAACTGTTGAATACGATTTAACGACCACAAAAAAGTGATATGGGAGTGTAATGAAGTGATTTAAACCCTAGTTTAATTAAGTTGAGATAAGCTAAGTAAACAAAACTTGATAATCTCAAATGTACAGATATGCACTAAATAAACAAGATAAAATCTTACCCCATTATCAGCAGCAATACCCCACCATCAGAACCAGGGTATATAAGCAGCTGCACAGCGCTCCAGAAGGCAGTTGGGCTCCTCCAGCCCAAACCCTTCCTACCTACCTATCCTGGTGCGGTACCGGCGTGTTGAGCCGACCGTACATCCGTGGACTATACCGGCGTGCTGAGCCGATAGTCATTCCTTCCTCGGAGTTATACCGGCGTGTTGAGCCGATAACTTATTTAGTTCCTCTCCTGCCTCTATGCTGTAACGACACAACAGGCC
Source organism: Callitettix versicolor (assembly GCA_022606455.1). Taxonomy (NCBI): domain Eukaryota; kingdom Metazoa; phylum Arthropoda; class Insecta; order Hemiptera; family Cercopidae; genus Callitettix; species Callitettix versicolor. The sequence goes on from CM040190.1 coordinate 9,991,182, forward strand.
GTCGACTTCCGGTTCCGAAGAACAGCATGTTGAGCCAATCGGAATTCCCGTCGACATAGACCCTGTTAGGTCTATGCCAGTTCCGTATCAAGAGTTAAGCAACGACGTGTGGTGTCAGCTACTCTTCCGTTGGTAAGTCCAGCGCAGATCGCCAGACAGTCAGCCGTCTCCGGGTTCAATGGCAAAAAGTGTTCAGCGGACGACCCAAGGCTAGAACCGTGTGTTTAGCCTACCCGACAGCGTAATACGGGAAACCTCTAGGAAACTACATTGAAAAGTCAACTTAATTAGCAGAAACAGGAATCAGACAGGACTCTAAGGACTGGAAAAGAAGACAACCAATAACAGTTATAGACAATAGAAGAAATAATACAGAGATTAATGTAAATATGTTCCTATTAAATTAATTAAATAAAGAAAAGTTAAACCGAAACTGCAGCTCTAATATAATAGAACCCACTCCAAAGAGTGTATTGCTTAAAGAGATTTAAAAGCATCTTCGACTCTGTAAGCAGGTGAACTGCGTTACAGGAGTAAGGATACGCGCTCATTTCAAGGTCCCGGGTCTGAGCCTTACCGTGATGGCCGCGTTCCAATAGAAATGCGCTACTAAAAATTACGTGTTACGAAAAAATAAAACGACTTTAAAGTTCCAAATTTAATAATAAACTTTCATACAGTCCAGTTTCAATTAGAGGTGTTTTTAATTTTTAATTTATATCTTTTCAATTCCGCATTAAACAAATTTATTCCAACAGCTTAGTGAAGTCGTGTTCTGTTTTAAGCTAACACTGGATATAATCCCCACTCGGACAAACCTTTGTGCGTAAACGGCCAGAGAATATTTCATTAAACAGTTTTAACGTTGCAGTTCTGAGTGCCGGGGGTGGTTTATATAATACCGATCCGCCCGGGGTGGTTTACAATACACGTTTCCGTTGTATCTCAACAAATTTCGCTGTAATTACAAAGCCTTAACTACACAATACTAATATGTGCGTATTGATTTTATCTATTTTTGTTATTTTAAGGCGAAAAACACATTGAGGCTATTATCGCCTCCCTAAATATATATTTTTTTTAACGTCCGACTATTGTGCACACTTGGGCTAATGCAGACGATGGGATGATTTATAGCGTATGAAAATGCCAAGCCCTGGCCGGGAATCGAAACCTGGTCCTCGGGATGAAAGCCCAGTACGCTATCAAATAGGCCACCGAGGCGGCTTCCCTAAATGTAAGTGTGAATGTAAAGTGTTAAAGTCGTAAATGTAGTGTTGTAAGTGTAAGTGTGTGTTAGACTCGGGTACCGCGAGGGACGTATAAATCCTCTCAATAGGTGCAGCTAGTCTGCACACCCTGCGGGGTGATTTTTTTATCCTTACTATAGGCATTAGAATTTTTTTTTAACGTCCGACTATTGTGCACCCTTAGGCTAATGCAGACGTTGGGATGATTTATAACGTATTAAATTCCAAGCCCTGGCTAGGAATCGAACCAGGGTCCTCGGGGTGAAAGCCCAGTACGCTGTCAACTAGGCCACCGAGGCGGCATAGGCATTAGAAAGAAAGTATACAGGTTATAAAAAAAATCAAACGAGATATATGTTGTCAGGTTTATTTACTGCAACAGGCTGCCCGGTCTTATTAATTTATTTAAGGTTCATTTATTTAAGCCACTGCCTGACAGTGTTGTTGCAAGACTAGAGTTAGGCGTTATTTAAAGCAACAGCTTTCCAAACAAATACGTGTTTCTGCAGCAACCTCTTATGCACAGTTATCCTGTTATTTTTATAACAGTGTTATCGTCATACGAGGTGTGTTCAGAAAGTAACGAGAATTTTTAAATTTCGCGTGCTTGGAGAGTCCGATTGTCAAACATTTTGTTTAGTGTGTTGGTATACATGCCCTTGAAGTAAGATAAAACTTTCAGCTGCTTTCTTTCTTGACTTTGTCTGTGACAGCCACTAAGGTTAGACGTGTTTTTATGAGCTCAGCGATTTTCGTTTGTTAAAAGAAATGGATCAAAGAATTTGTACAAAATTGTGCGTAAAAAATGGAATAAAGTGTGTGAAATGTTAACAAAGGCCTATGGTGAGTCTGCTATGAGTAAAGCAAGGGTTTACGAGTGGTATAAGCGTTTCAAAGAAGGCCGTGAAGACGTTGAAGATGACGAACGCCCTGGACGCCCCAGCACATCAACAACCGATGAAAACGTGGAAAAAGTGAAATAAATGGTAATGAACAATCGCCGAATCACAATTAGAGAGGTCGCTGATGATGTTGGCATATCGATTGGGTCATGAATTGTTCAAAAGTGTATGAAACGCGTAACAGAAAAATTCGTTCCAAAACAAAAACAGCGTCTAATGGAAGTTGCTCAGGGGTCACTAAATGAAGTCAACGACGATAGAATTACTGAAACGTATTATAACAGGTGACGAAAACAGAATACCCATTATAACAGAATTCGTATTATAACAGGTTTACGGATATAACGTCGAAGCTAAGGATCAATCATCCCAGTGGAGGAATTCTGGCTCTCCAAGACCGAAAAAGGCTCGACAAGTGCGATCGAACGTAAAGGTTCGATCTCTCTGTGTTCTTCGATATTAATGACATAGTGCATCACGAATTCCTGCCACCAGGTGAAACGGTCAATGGTCTACCTACAAGTTCAAAACCGTTTGCTTGAAGCAATCCGAAAAAAACGCCCGGATCTGTGGAAAAACAATTAATGGCTTTTGCACCACGATAATGCAACAGCTCACAATACTTCATTGCTTGTTCGTGAATGTTTGGCCAAAAACAGTACTGTAACGATGCCCCAGCCTCCATACTCGCCAGACATGGCTACGTGTGACTTTTTTCTATTTCCAAAAATAACCTTAAAGGGCCGTCGTTTTACAGCCGTAGATGACATTAAAAGCGCATCGCTGAAAGAACTAAAGGCTATCTCAAAGATCGAGTTTGAGAAGTGTTTCGAGGATTGGAAGAAGCGCTGGCACAAGTGCATAATCTCCAATGGGGACTATTTTGAAGGCGACAACATCAATGTAGAAGAATAAATAAATATTCTGTTCAAAAAATTAAAATTCTCGTTACTTTCTGAACACACCTCGTACAATGATATCTTGACGGCAGTAGACACTTTGAATTGAAAGTCTTACCTCTACACTACACCATGCAACGGTCGAATTTACATTGAAAATTCGTTAACGCACGCACACATCGATTTGCGATAACTGCGCATGCGTGCGTGTTATTTTTGTAACCGTTTTAGGCTTTGAGGAAACATATTGACGCTTTTATTTCAAAAATTACTTTATGCCTATATAGTTGCACATCACATTCTATTACAAATTTCAAACAAATTTGAAACGAAAAGGGTGCGTATTATGGGAGGCATGGGAACGAGGTGGTGGATCTTAAGCTACCTTGGATCCTCCCAGGACAGCCACTCACACAAAGACTCGGTAACCAGCTTATGATGAGCACTTAACTATTAACTTAATTAACTTAACAAAACTTTACAATATATTCCAGGGGGTCACTGCACTGACCGCCACTAACCCCCCAACGCCATTTGGCCCCTTCTCGGCCCAAGACCCACGCCAGCGCCCCTATGGGCCAAAAATTAAAGGCACATACTTAAAATAATTTCACAACACCAAAAATATGGCGGACCACTTCTGAAGTACATGCGCCGGCGTCGAGAGTTCAACGTAATGCTCCGGCAAGTCAGTAGGGGCTCGTGCATGCGCACGGCGCAAATTTGTGCTTTCGAAGCACACATTTTTTCGCTTCAAATTGGCTTCACTGACTTCAGTTGCGAAGGACCCAAGTTTACAGAAATATGACGAATTTGTGCGATCTTAAATTAGGCGAATTTCTAGATTTTTGCGGCTGTCGATACTGATTTTTTCCGGATATAACAAACCAGAGCCGTTAGAGCTTATTTTGAGAAAATGCGATTGGTTAAAGTTAAACGAATTGACGCTTGATGAAATCTGGTTTGCCTGTGTCCTGAATCAGTCAAAAATCTAATAGATTTTTTCAAAATCACGTTTAACGATTTCGATCAAATTTTGCTCAAATGTATCGCATAAGTGCCTAAACAAAACCTACGGGTCGCTTAACCTTAAAATATCAATTTCAATTTGTTTCGAAAAAATATTTGCTTCTTTCCTGAAAACTGCTTTTTATTTAAAGCCAGTGTAACAGATTAAAATTATAGACATTTTCTATTCTATTGTCTACTGTTGAACCTTAAATTTCATTCAGTTATTTAATCTAACTTGAAGTAAATCTGAAAAAAAACGATAATGAAAGTAATTATGCTTATTATGATTTTTATCGATATGGGGACAGGATTTTTCTTAACCGTGATATATATATATATATATATATATATATATATATATATATATATATATATATATATATATATATATATGTGTGTGTGTATTGTGTGTGTGTGTGTGTTATTTTAAGGTGAAAAGCACATTGAGGCTATTATCGTCTCGCTAAATGTAAGTGTCAGACTAAAGTGTTTAAGTCGTAAGTGTAGTGTTGCAAGTGTAAGTGTGTGTTAGACTCGGGTACCATGAGGGACGTATAAATTCTCTCAATAGGTGCAGTTACTCTGCAATATTATATGGGGATATATATATATATATATATATATATATATATATATATATATATATATATATATATATATATATATATATATAATATATAATTTATATCATATACCATTTTTCTTGTAGATTAACTGAGCCAAAAAAACATTGTGTATCGTTTTTGCGCATTTTTTATTTTATTTTTAAAAAAAATATTTTATTTACGAGGTTCAGGACATTTATTTAAATGATTTAATCGGAAGTGAGAAAGGTGTTGCCGTATTTTTGTCGCATTTGTTTCCGTTTAAATCATTGCAATTTTTAAAAAATAATATATTTTACACTATTTATAGCCATCTGTCTGAAGTACCAGTGCAAGACGGTGTAAATATTAATAAAACGATGACTGAATATAATCAAATCCTGGCTACAAGGATCAGTAAAGTTCAGCCTGGCAGTCTGCCAACTTTTCAGCGCTAAATATTAAACAAGCGCGCATAATGTCACATGGTTTAAAGGTTTACGTGACACCATCTCCGAAGCTTCCTTTTGAAAACAAAATGTTAATAAGGACGAGCGGTACCTGCTCCAGTTACCTTACTGTCAGCGCCCGGTAATCTTACAGACGGAACTACATCATACCAAGCTGTGAAGGTCAAATCTTTTGTATTACTGTAGTACTTGTTTTTATTATTTTAAGGCGAAAAGCACATTGAGGCTATTATGTCTCCCTAAATGTAAGTGTGAGTGTAAAGTGTTAAAGTTGTAAGTGTAAGTGTGTGTTAGACTCGGGTACCGTGAGGGACGACTAAATCCTCTCTGCACCCCCTGCGGGGTTACTGTAGTACTAACCAATGGCGGTACGCAGCGGGTTTGCTGATTTGTGAAAACGAATTACCGAAACTCACTTTTTTCACATTTTTCTTTTAAATATCATAAACAGCATTAAAATTTGCATACTTAAAATTTTAAAACTTTCAAATTTTTTGAGAATACGAAAGGGAACCCAGATCGCCGTCAAATTAAATCCTTAATTTAAACGTATTTTGAAAACACAAATCGATCTTTTTTGCGGTTTTTAATACTGATTACAATGGCGAGATCAGATTTTCAAAAAAAGATATACTCGTAAGGCAAAAAGTAAAGCAAACAATTTTGACATTCTTGTTGAACAAATTTTCATGGTTAATGAATTTCTCAAAGGTGTTGAGTAATCGATTTTTGTACTAAGTTTGAACCAATTTGAACCAAAATTGAAAAACCGAGAGTAATATTACACACGCGCGCGCGCGCACTCACACACACGCACGCGCACACACACACACACACACTACACTCGCGCGCGCACATGCAGACACGTACTCACACGCGCACACACACGTGCGTATACACACACACTAACTCACACACACACACGCGCGCGCGCACACACGCCCACATACACGCTCATACGCGCGCGTGCACACACGCGCACGCGCGCGCTATGCGCGCGCACGCACACACAGGCGCGCGCGTACACACACACACACACAGACACACACACACACACACACACACACACACACATATTACAAACGCGCGCACACACACGCGCGCTCACTGACACACACAAACACAGCGCGCACACGCACCTGGCGCGCACACACACACACACACATGCGCACGCGTACACACACACACACACACGCACGCACGCGCGCGCACACATACGCACAAGACCTGACTCACACACACACACACGTAACACAGACACACGCGCGCGCGCACACACGCGCGCGCACGCACACACAGGCGCGCACACACACACACACACGCGCGCGCACACACGCGCACGCGCACTCATACACAAACACACACACACGTGCACACACATGCGCACACACACACACACGCGCGCGCAAAGACACAGACACACACACACTATACACATTTAACGACTATTCAAACAAATGATCTTTTAACGCGCTCATGTTCGAAATGTTGGTCCGTTTTTATTCAAACTTGGAACATAATTCGGATTATTGGAATTCTGACAAGTTCGTTAACCAGTAAAATTTTTGAAAATCTTTTGAACTTCATATCCTATTTGTCATCGTTGATTTGAAATTCTGATTTCACCATGGTAAGTCAGTGTTCCGATTTTTCAAACCTCTTTAAAATTAGGAAATGTTTCACTGCCGTCAGGTTCGTTTTTGTAATTTCAGTGTAAGTTGAAAGTTTAAAATTGTAATACTTGCAACATTGAAATGCTGATTATGCGAAATGAAAAAAAAGTACTTTTTGAAATTCGCTTCTCTCACGCCAGCGAGACAACTGCGCGCGCCATTATTTTCATATTTCTGTGGTA
>CM040190.1:10008152-10010652 GCA_022606455.1 Callitettix versicolor
TTATTAACCAAAAGAACAAATTAATAAAGTGTACCATCACAAAATATTTAAGAATATATTCCAAAAAAATAAAACACATAAACTAAAATAATTCTAATAATAAAGTTAAAAATTTTTTATCAATTTCATTAGCGCGGCACACTAAGAAAAACTATACTCACAAACATAAATAGTTTACGTGCACTTTTACGCTAGCTAGCTGCTCACAAAGCGAAGACTTTCTGTGTTAAAATGTCATATCCTCTTCCTGACTCAATTCCGGTTGCTGTAGTTATGCCGTCAGTTAATAGTGGGGGTTTCCGTCTGAGAAGACATGTAAAGCAGATTGCGGTAAAATAGATAACTCGTAAAATAATGTTAATTTTACTTTCAAAATAATCCCTTAATTATTTTTTTTATATTCGGAATATCGATCAATACGAGCAACTTTATATGGTTGGGTAACTTTATTTATTATCAATACTTGGGTTCGCTGCTAGCCTGGTAAACCTAGAACGTAAGCTACTGATATATATATATATATTATGTAACGCTATTAATTTACGTTTTCGTTCGCGTTACGACTAAACGCCGGATAGCCGTCCGCATTCATAGGCTTCGCCAGGGTTCAAATGCAGGTAGTGTTTTGGCTCAGTTATAAATTGGGCTCATCGACAAAATCAGTATTTCATGATTTTGCTCACCCATGTTTAAATCATCATCGCCAAAAGGGGCTTTGGATTTGAATATTGATTAGCTGCGCAAATTTATGGGAGCAAGGATTTAGGTGCTCAATATTCTCGAGCGTAAGGAAGTTTTAGGTGCTCAATATTCTCGAGCGTAAGGAAGTTTTTAGGTGCTCAATATTCTCGAGCGTAAGGAAGTTTTTAGGTGCTCAATATTCTCGAGCGTAAGGAAGTTTTTAGGTGCTCAATATTCTCGAGAGTAAGGAAGTTTTAGGTGCTCAATATTCGAGCGTAAGGAAGAGCGTAAGCGTAAGGAAGTTTTTAGGTGCTCAATATTCTCGAGCGTAAGGAAGTTTTTAGGTGCTCAATATTCTCGAGCGTAAGGAAGTTTTTAGGTGCTCAATATTCTCGAGCGTAAGGAAGTTTTTAGGTGTTTTAGGTGCTCAATATTCTCGAGCGTAAGGAAGTTTTTAGGTGCTCAATATTCTCGAGCGTAAGGAAGTTTTTAGGTGCTCAATATTCTCGAGCGTAAGGAAGTTTTAGGTTTCCAGGTGGTTGCTATTCTCGAGCTCTCGGAATCCTAAATACTCCAAGGATTCGGAATGCCCAATTTCTACGCTATTCTCGAGCTCTCGGAATCCTAAACACGCCAAGGATTCGGAATGCCCAATTTCTAAGATTTATAACTGCTGCTATGATTTAAGGCTTACCTCGGTATACGCTACCTGTTTCCTGCCGGTATGCGTTTTTGTTCGCTATACTGCCCTGAGTTATCGAGTGGTCAATGCAAGCCTGACCAAGTTATCGAATGGTCGGCAGGAGACTGACCCTGTTATCGTGGACGGTCCGCGAAAGAGTGACCAAAATTATCGGATGGTCCTCGAAAGACTGCCCCCCTGGCAGCCACAGCGGTCTCCTTTTATACTGTTGAGAGCCGCGCATGCGCAGAAACCCGTTCTTAGTCAGTCGGGTCCCAGAGCTCGAATCGAGCGGTTCTTCCTCGCGTAGCTAATGAGAGCGCTTGCAAACTGACTTTTGCATTCGTTGCGTTCTTGCCTTAGGCTACAAGCGCGTCATACCCTCTCAAACTGACCTTTGCACTGTACCTATCTACAACTGTCAACTGACCTTTGTACGGTTTGCTACCTGATCTCAGGCTACGTAGGGCCAGCCGTGCGATTTAGTAACAGGGTTAATTTTTAACCCGTTACAATATATATATATTTGACAGTATTAAATAATTATTATCGAAACTTGACGAACCGATTTTTCGGTTTTTGAAGCGTTAGCTTCTTATACCGCGTTGTGCACTTTGTATTTGTCACCATGGAGTGATTCGGTTTCATCGAGTAGGCTTACAAAGCGTATGTAACGCGAGTAGGGGAAGTATTACACCCCCTCCAGTTCTCAGCTCTTCTCCTTTCTTTCGTCTGCCGGTTCCGGTTTTTTTTTTTTTGTGTTTAACGTCCGACTATTGCGCACACTTGGGCTAATGCAGACGATGGGATGATTTATAGCGTATGAAAATGCCAAGCCCTCGCCGGGAATCGAACCCGGGTCCTCGGGGTGAAAGCCTAGTACGCTATCCACTAGACCACCGAGGCGGCTCTGCCGGTTCCGACTGAGTTGGTCGCGCGCGTATGTATGTACATACAACGTGCATGCTTCTCTCTATCTCTTTTCTTTCTCTCTCTCTCTCTCTCTCTCTCTCTCTCTCTCTCTCTCTACTTTTCTTCTTCTCATGTTCTCGTCGCGCGCGCATGTAATGATGTTGTGTACATTGCGTATATTGCCAGCAGCATTTTTTTTTTTTTTTTTGTTTAACGTCCGACTAT
>CM040190.1:10033152-10035652 GCA_022606455.1 Callitettix versicolor
ATTGTAAAATATTCCGTGATAACTAACCTCAAAAAATACTGATTAACGAAGATATAAATAAAATGTCGCCATGGCAACAATGCAACAATACATTGTAATTTAAAACCAGGTTATTGTTGAATCACCTTGTGTATTACGCTGAAAAACCAATTAAGCCCTTTCAAAATGGCTGTCATTGGCAATTTTTTTATATTAAACGACGAAAAATTCGATATTTAACAAAAACGGAAGGTACAATTTTTTTCGGCAGCCACCGTTTGTTTCCGGATTTTTATTGCGAAATATAAAAATATCGCATAAAATGTATGATTACTTTTTTCAAAATCCGCTTCCATTATATCAGCACGACTGCGTGTTACAATTACTTTCGAATATTTTGCTCGTTCATGTTGGTTTCCTGAATTATCAGTGCGCTCAGTAACCAGTGTTGTTGTAAGATAACGATAAAATAATTTAGCTTCCTAACTACCCTTACGTAAAATAGATCCAAAATGGCGGCAGCGAAGTGGAAACTTAGCTGTGAGTTTTGAATAAAACAAATGTAAAGAAACTTTGCGAATACAAATAGAGGGCGTAGGAAAAGTTCGGAGCGGTTGACAACTTTGTGTCTCCCACTGGGAAACTTTGTTTATTTTAGGGTTTTGTTCCGCTTTTTTTTACGCTATATCATACGTGCTGTGGTTTTCTTTCCGGTTCTCGCTAACACTTTAGCGTATAAACGTTAAACTAATTATGAAACTATATTTAGTATTTAGTACCAATGAAGTAACAATAGTACTTTCTTATTCCTTTACTGAAGTTATTTCTTAAATCGTTTGAGCGCAGCCCCTTAAGCAAGAAAGTTTGTTCACAATTTTACTATACTGTAAGGTATACTATACTGTAAGGTATACTATACTGTAGAAGGTATAGTATACTGTATACTATTCTATACTGTAGACGGTAAACTATACTGTATCTTATACTATACTGTAAGGTATACTATACTGTATACTATTCTATACTGTAGAAGGTATACTATACTGTAGAAGGTATACTATACTGTATAATATACTATACTGTAGAAGGTATACTATACTGTATACTATACTATACTGTACTGTAAGGTATACTATACTGTATACTATTCTATACTGTAGAAGGTATACTATACTGTCTACTATACTATACTGTAGAAGGTATACTATACTGTATACTATACTATACTGTAAGGTATACTAAACTGTAGAAGGTATACTATACTGTATACTATTCTATACTGTAGAAGGTATACTATACTATACTGTAGAAGGTATACTATACTGTATACTATACTATACTGTAGAAGTTATACTATACTGTATACTATACTATACTATAGAAGGTATACTATAATGTAGAAGGTATACTATACTGTATACTATACTATACTGTAGAAAGTATACTATACTATACTATACTGTAGAAAGTATACTATACTATACTATACTGTAAAGTATACTAAACTGTAGAAGGTATACTATACTGTATACTATACTATACTGTAGAAGTTATACTATACTGTATACTATACTATACTGTAGAAGGTATACTATACTGTATACTATACTATACTGTAGAAAGTATACTATACTGTATACTATACTATACTGTAGAAGGTATACTATACTGTACTCAAAAAGGTTTACTATACTATACTGTGGGTATAGTAGAAGTAATGTGTTTTTCTCCTACTTAAAAATCAATGCTCAGGTAACGGCAACATTGCATATTCTACCTCCATAGATTAAATTAAAAAACTTTTAAGTGGATCAGGCGCTGGTTAGGCAATATGGAGACAAATGTGTGTTGCGTGATGCCATGCCCCTTATAACGTAATATATTCTACCATTTAAAGCCAACTGCAGTCATATTTTAGTCAATATTTTTCAAGATGGCGATCGAAATATTTCGAATAAACCCTGATAGTGTAATGCGGAAGTGATACCCTGATACACCCTACAGTGAAGTGTAAGCAATTTTCCTTGTACTGTGCATGGTAATGTTTGAAATTCAAATAAAAATATAATTTCTGTTTAAAACTTAAAGAGTTGTATATCATTTTTTTCTGAAAGAAATATAGAATTCAGTGATTGTAAGAAAAAAAATCCAAAATTTTTTTAAAGGTACTTATTACCGTTGGAATGTATTTTTTTGTGAAATAAAACAATCAACTTAGAGCCCCATTTAAAAATAAAAATATTTTTTTGTAATTTTTTTCAAAATATACAAAAGTTTCCAAATTTATTTGTAAATAAAACGGTATACACAAACATATGTTTGTTTTATCAGTTTTTATGTTAAAAACGTAAAAATACTCTGAGTACCAATTTTTGAAAATCGCCAAGTAACATTTAGCTGTGTAAAACAGTATGTAAACTGAAACAAATACACATATTTTTTATACTTTCTTGAAGAAAAATAACAAATGATTAATAACATATATCATAACTAACAATTTTCATTTTTAAAAAATTTTAAA
>CM040190.1:10048152-10055652 GCA_022606455.1 Callitettix versicolor
GTTTAACAGTTTCAAAATGGTGGTAATTTCAAAATTTAAACATTCCTAACTTTTTGTCCTAAACATTTTTTGAAAGTCTGATTACACCACCGTATTTAGCGCTAAAAACTGCATAAATTACCCGTTTTCAAGTTTTTTTAAAAATAATAATTGTTTTTACGGAGGTCGCGGTTCGTTTTCGTATTTTTAAATGTAATTTGAAAATTTAAAATGCTAACAATTGCAGATTTTAATGCTGATTATGAAGGTGAAAGAAGAATGTCAAAGATATAAGAAAAATACTTTTGGAAATATGCCTTTATCACGTCAAAAACTCGATTTAAAACACGTAGTTCTTAATTTGGATATTTGCAATTACATATTTTATTTCCGCATTTTGTTGATAGCTTCTGAATTTGATTTTTTTAAAATAAAAATAGCAGCGTAAAGTAGCCATGTTGTAAAACCAATTTTTTAACATATTTTTAAACGGTCGTAAGAAAGTTTGTGCAACGTTTTCGCTCAATTTCTTGCCGTAATTGTAATAACCAGATTACCATTGAAATAGGTATCAATCGAGACGTTCCAATCACGTTATAAGGTATCGTTAAAAATGTATTATTATGTAAAGCGTGCGTGCGTGCGTGCGTGTAAAAACTTTTTGAAAGCGTCTGTTTTTATTGTCAAAATAAGATTTTCAGATGAGGAAGTTATGAATTTTGAAGATGTTTTTTTTGTAACGTTCAATAACATATAATTGAACCTTGTTACTTTTTTTTTAAATAACGCCGCCTAGGTGGCCTAGTAGATAGTAGATAGCGTACTAGGCTTTTTCACCCCGAGGACCCGGGTTCGATTCCCGGCGAGGGCTTGGCATTTTCATACGCTATAAATCATCCCATCGTCCGCAATAGCATCGTGTGCACAATAGTTGGACGTTAAACACCAAAAAAATTAAAAAGTAACGTTTGCAAGTCAAATGCATCCCGAAATTATTTAGCCTAAAATACCTCAACTTTCAGTAGTTTATCAAAGGTGATGGCTTTGGAAATAGTCTCTATCACAAACCTATCGCCGTGTTTAGTAATTGAATTGTAAATTGAAACTTTTTACCACCTTACCAACTTGTCAACAGTGCACTTAACTAAAACGAACTGATTCAGTGTTACCAACCGACTGCAACACTTAATCTGTACAATAAAACCACTTACTGGAAACGATTACTCAATTATTTGTTACCTGAGATATTTGTGTCGGTTTCTCGCTGTATTACAAAGTGTTCGAAAAGTGATGCTATTGGTAAACAGGAAAGTTACATTAGGAGTTAGTTACAAAATGTTGAAAGTGGGCTCCATTATGCGATTCAAACAATTGAAATACAAATTATAGTATTTTATCAAAATTGGTTTACTACCTTTGTTTGCCAATTTTCATATTATACGAGGCGTGTTCAGAAAGTAACGAGAATTTTAATATTTTGAACAAAATATTTATTTATTCTTCTACATTGATGTTTTCGCCTTCAAAATAGTCCCCATTGTGTGATTTGCTGACTTGTGCACACCAGCGCGGTGGGATTCTTAGCCAATCCTCGAAACACTTCTCAAACTCGATCTTTGAGATAGCGCTTCTTCCAATCCTCGAAACACTTCTCAAACTCGACTTCCGATCTTTAGTTCTTCTTTCAGCGATGCGCTTTTAATGTCATCTACGGCTGTAAAACGATGGCCCTTTAAGGTTCTCTTTATTTTTGGAAATAGGAAAAAGTTACACGGAGCCATGTCTCGCGAAAATGGAGGGTGGGACATCGTTACAGTACTGTTTTTTCCAAAAATGCACGAACAAGCAATGAAGTGTGAGCTGGTGCATTATCGTGGTGCAAAAGCCATGAATTGTTTTTCCACAGACCCGGGCGTTTTTTTTTCGGATTGCTTCACGCAAACGGCGTTGAACTTGTAGGTAGTACTCCTTATTGACCGTTTCACCTGGTGGCAGGAATTAATATGCCATTAATATGCACAATGCCATTAATATCGAAGAACACAGTGAGAACATAACCTTCACGTTCGACCGCACTTATCGAGCCTGTCCGGTCTTGGCGAACCAAAATGCCTCCACTGGGATGATTGAGCCTTAGTTTCGACATTATATCCATAAACCCATGTTTCGTCACCTGTTATAATACGTTTCAGTAATTCTGCATCGTCGTTGACTTCATTTAGTGACTCCTGAGCAACTTCCATTAGCCGCTGTTTTTGTTCAAAATTCCACAATTTTGGAACGAATTTTTCTACCACGCGTTTCATACACAAAACATGGAAACAATGACATGATCCAATCGATATGCCAACATCATCAGCGACCTCTCTAATTGTGATTCGGCGATTGTTCATAACTATTTCTTTCACTTTTTCCAGGTTTTCGTCGGTTGTTGATGTGCTGGGGCGTCTAGGGCGTTTGTCATCCTCAACGTCTTTACGGCCATCTTGGAAACGCTTATACGACTCGGAAACTCTTGCATTACTCATAGCAGACTCACCATAGGCCTTTGTTAACATTTCACATACTTTGTTACACTTTATCCCATTTTTTACCCAAAATTTTATACAAATTTTTTGATCCATTTATTTTTTGAACAAACGAAAATCGCCGAGCTCATAAAAATACGTCTAACATTAGTGGCTGTCACAATGTCAGCAACGAAAACAGCTGGAAATTTTATCATACTTCAAGGGCATGTATACCAACATAATAAAAAAAATGTTTGACAATCATCGGACTCTCCAAGCCCGCGAAATTTAAAAATTCTCGTTACTTTCTGAACACACCTCGAATACTTAATTATTTGTGCAAAAATTATAAGAATTTTTCCTCGTTGTGTATTTTACTGTTTTACTATTGATATCTCTTTAATTTATGCTTTCATGTTTGTAATAACTATTTATATTTGTTCAAAAAAAAAAACATCAAATCAAGGATATACGAATACATAAATCAACATAATATTTGATACTCTATTATTTGATCAAAAAACATCAAAACAGATGTAAGGATACATAAATACATATAGCAACGTGGATTTGACAAATTAATATTCTAATATTTATTCTAAAAACATTAAAACATATGTAAGGATACATAAAATACATATAGCAACGTGATTTGACAAATTAATATTCTACTATTTATTCTAAAAACATCAAAACAGATGTACGGATACATAAATACATAAAGCAGCATGATTTGACAAACTGATATTCTACTATTTATTCTAAAAACATCAAAACTAATGTACGGAACCCATAAAGCAACATGATTTGATAATCTACTATTTGTTCAGAAACCGTCAAAACGGACGGAGGGTCAAATAAAGAAAATAATTTGACACATGCGATACTCTACCTAAAAATGTACTTTTGGAAGAACTATCAGTTTTCCATCACCAAGAAAAATGGACCACAAAATGTTACAAGAAAATGAATTACCTATCATCACAAAGAGAAATCGACCACAAAAAATTAAAGAAAATCTAAAACCATGGTGACGTTTTGCATAACAGTAAAGTCTCTATAAGTAGAACTCAATGCAACAAGTAAAATCGACTTCAAAAAATAAGTTGGATGTGAAAACGAAAATTCAAAAATCTGTCGAAAATGGCGGCGGTTTACATTCTATAAAAATTACAGTGTTGAGCTTTTTGGAGATAAGAATAATTTCTTTCTTGTTTTTTCTTGATTTTTCCCGTCTTTATTCGAACTTAGCACACACAAAATAATTATGTTAACAGATGAGACAAGTCGTCAACAAGCGAAATTCGTTCAACAGTTTCCAAATGGCGACCAGTCTAAAGTTTAAAAAACACAACGTTTTTGTTTTAAATTATTTTAAAAATTCAATTTCACCGTCGTAATCGGCGTTAAAAACTACATAAAATTAGCATTTTCAATTAAAAATCCTTTGAAATTAGGAATTTTTTGAACAGTTATCATTCAATGTACTTCAAAAGTTTAATTAACTAATGTGTACAGATTCTCATAGTGATTACGGCTGTAGAATAAGAATTCCAGAAAGGGTGAGATAAAGAAAAATGCTTTTGGAATTTCGCTTTAATCGAATCTGAGAGACATCTGCTTGCTACGATAATATTGTATAGCTCAGGTCTGGGTCTACGTCATACATTAAATTCGCCAAAACGTTTAATACCAGTTACTCTCACACACAATACTTCATATCTTTTAATGTTCAATATAATACAGAAAACATCCCCTTGACATCGTAAGACGTAAAGAATAAGTTTCCCTACTCTCTTTCCCTACAAAAAGTATCACCCCCCCCACATAAGGGAAAACCTGCGAAATATCCACGGCAAACGTTTGACTCCGTGCACTTAAGGAAATGAACTTGCTCAGGCGTACCAACTGAAAGCAATTTCTCGCGCGACTAGTTCCCCACAATTGGTTCGCTTCTCGATTTGTTGGCTGCACTTTTCGTAGAATATTTTATTAACTTCGTTAGTTATTGCGTTGGTTCGATTTTTTCGAATTCAATTCGAATTCTGCCTACTAGATTACGTTGACGCTATCTGTTACAGGAATGTAAATAACGGTGTAAAAATTTTGCGCACTTTATAAATTACAGAATTAAGTTGTTTAATAAAATGACCAGGCACTTCACGTACATATCTTACAAGTTAGCATTATATTCTTGCATTTACATAGTAAATTATTAAAAAGAACAAATCAGCTGACTTTCGTGACGTCTTCATTGCAGCGACGCGGACTGCACCGCTTGTACCTTAACATTTAAGTACTCTTTTCAAAACGTATTTGATGACCAAACATAAAAATGACACTTTCAATGGTGTTCTACTTACGGGGAAATAATAGTTTTCCCACACTGCAAAAAGTTCAGTGATGTAAAAAAACTTGTAACATTGTCAAATTCTTCAAAACACACTTTTTTTTAGGTTCGTAAATAGAAAAAAACGTAAAATTTCAAAAAATCATTGATAAATTTTTTTTTTTTTTAACAAACTAAAAGATTTTTAAAAATTAGAATTTTTTCTGAACCTACTGGAAATCTTGATCTTGTTGAACGATATGTTTGATCTCTATATAAACGTGTTATGTATACAAACTATATTTCAATTTCAATTTATTCAGCTACAAATACATCACTCCTATGAGATACAAAGAGAGGCATACCTCTTTGTGATCGGGAGCTAAAACTTATAAACTGACACTTAAAAACTAGAAAACAAAAGGGATAATTACGCTACGAATATAAATATAATAATATAGCAGATTTGTAAAAATTCTTATATATATATATATATATATATATATATTAGCCGCCTCGGTGGCCTAGTGGATAGCGTACTAGGCTTTCACCCTGAGGACCCGGGTTCGATTCCCGGCGAGGGCTTGGCATTTTCATACGCTATTAATCACACCATCGTCTGCATTAGCCCAAGTGTGCACAATAGTCGGACGTTAAAAACAAATATATATATATATATATATATATATATATATATATATATATACATATTCGAAATTAGTAACAATTCTATTTTCTAAAGACACGCAAAATTTTCCTCGATAAAAGACAGATCTTCAATAACTTAACTACCCCTAAATATTTTTTGTCAACCCCTATATTTCCCCTGGTTTTGGGCAGCTACAAAAACTCTTTTCGCCAACTTTCTTACAGCAAACGGTCACGTCGCTTACGAGTAAGATTTGCGTTACCGAAAGACGGACACAAAAAGTTATTTCATGTCTAGCAAAAACTTTGGATTGCTGATTCTCTATAAATTCCGCATCGAAGAAAAATTCTGATTTTGCTTTAAATCATTAACGAACATTTTTATGGGGATTTGCTAAAACCTAAAAACTTTTTATCTGTATTTTACAAAACTTACACAGTTTAAGAACTAAAAAAAAATAAATAAAATTTGGCTTAGTGTCTCGAAATTGTTTTATCAAATTTTGTACAGTACGCGAAGATAAGTAATGACAGTGTAAAAAATTATTTGTAATATAAGAAATTTACCTGTTGTGAATAATATCGAAAAAAGAAGTTTATTAAAGCCCTTTTTCTTTAAAAAAAAGTTTTCTTACAAAATTCTTAAAGCGTTTCATAAAAAATTTCGTAAAATAAAATAAAAGCCTGTTCGAGAGTAAGTGAAAAAAATTTTAATCACTAAATTTCTCACTATCGCTATGTTTTGGTTTTAAAGAATATAACCAAATTAAAGTTATACCACCGACGAGTTACTGTACAACCGAAGGTAAAACAGAGAAAAATATTTTTTTAAATTTTGTTCACGTATTTTTTCATGATTGTTTATACACGATTATTATCACTATGTTCAGTATAATGATCTGCCTTCCCTAGCTTCGTCAATTCTAATTTCGTTGACGCGTTTCGGAGAACCTAAATCTTCAAAAACCATGTGGAGTTGTTTCTATAGAAGTAGAATCGAATGTAGTACCATATGAATAGAAATAGAAAACTCAATGAAGGTACTACATATGGCAGAAAAAGGAAGACGTATGAACATTTTGGAGAAATTGAAAATTTTTAAATCGAAATTAAAGGGAGAAAACATAATAAATGAACAGATATCGTCGCAAGCAGATATTACGTTTAAAAATCTAAAAATTTTCAAAAATTAACAGGAGTTGAAGAGAAAGTTTGAAAGGTGCCAATCAGAAGCGAGCGAAAACGTATGATTTTGAAGAGCCAATCAGAAGCGAGCACGTCAGGTTTAATGTATACGTGTTGAATAGAGGAAGGGTACGAGGTGGAGATAGAAAATTATAAATAGGACTGGCCATAATATTGGTGACCAGAATAGATATAGTTTTTGAAGATGGAGGTTCTCCGAAACGCGTCAACGAATTTAGAATTGACGAAGCTAGGGAAGGCAGATCATTATTCTGAACATAGTGATAATAATACCAGCAGAAAAGAAGAAGAATATAAAAAGAATTTCACGATTAATATCATGCATTAGCAAAAATATTGGGAACAGGTTTTTAAAAAAATTTAATATTTCCCGCTTTTTTGTTATATTTTACGGCGAAAAGCACATTGAGGATATTATCGCCTCCCTAAGTGTAAGTGTGAGTGTAATGTAAAGCGTTAAAGTTGTAAGTGTAAGTGTTTGTTAGACTCGGGTACTACGAGGGACGTTAAACCCTCTATAGGTACAGCTAGAGGGTTTAAAAACATCCCTTTGCGCGGTTTTTTGTTAGAAGCTTTCGAATTGTATTTCATGTTTTTAATAATTTAATCTGAGAGAGAATATTATTCCTGCATTACAGTTGTGAATTTAAAAAAAAACGTGAAAAAATAAAGCTCGCATTTCAATTTCTGTATATTCAACCCGTCCGCGTATTGCGGTAATGAAAAACGTTTACATAATCAGCTTTGGATCGTTTAACCGATGAGATTGGATGGTACGTAGTTAGGAGAATTACGACCGGGTTGTTAAGTGGGAGGGGAGGGAGGGGT
>CM040190.1:10065652-10083152 GCA_022606455.1 Callitettix versicolor
AAAAAATCTTTAAAAATGAACGGTTATTCCATGTTTTAACTTGATAATATATATGTTGCAGAACCGAGAGGAGACAAAAAGTTTGGAGACAAATGTGAGACGGACCGGGAATGCAGCTTCGACAACTCAATCTGCGATAAAAACAAGAAGTGCCAATGTCTGCCGGACTTCCCGGCGACCAATCACATAGACAAGTGCGGCCCTGGTGAGCTAAACTGACTTTTTTTTTTAACTTTAATGCGAAAAGCACATTGAGGCTATTACACTAAATGTAAGTGTAAGTGTAAAGTGTTAAAGTCGTAAGTTTAGTGTTGTAAGTGTAAAATTAAGATTAAATACTAGAGGAAGGGATAACTCAACCCCAGGCTTCGCGATCAACTGACCTATTGGTGCCCCTAACAAGTTCCAGCAACCCACCGACTAGCTCACTCTGCTGCAGATCCCAAGGGTCTTGAAAACCCCTAGCCTCTCACAATCATAAATTATGTCCTGCAGTTTCCTCCTCCTTCCTGCACAATCTACACGGTTTCTCCGTGGTATACACCTATCCTGTTCGTATGCACCCTCAGACCACAGTGCCCTGTTATGAGCCCCGTGATCCTACTGAGTTATGCTCTGCCCAGGACATCTGCTGCCCCTTTGAGTCTTCCAAAAGGAACTTTGCTTAAGAGGCGTTTACTATGGCTTATCCCATCTTACCTGGTGTTGATTAGTAATCCACCTATTAATAACAGATCTGGCCAACGATTGAGAAATCCCTAAAGCCGGCTCAGGTCCGATAAACTCAGATGCAGATCCAAATTCAGCCATTACCCTCAACTCCCCTATGCCCCGAAACCCAGTAAAGTCACCCGGTTGCCCAGAGACAGAGCGTCGAGGTTCTTCCAACACTCCCAGACCAGCTTGGACTGTATTGTAGGACCCGCAAATTGCTGCCTGACTGTCGGCATGAATATGAATGCGTGCCTACTTGAAGCCCCGATTAAAGTTCTCCGAACACAGTCATTCATGGCCATCACTTCAGCCTGGAATACTGTTGTACGCTGTCCCAGGGTAATTACTTTCTTTAACCCCAGTCTCAGACCGTACATCCCAGCACCAATGCCTGACTTTGTCTTGGAGCCATCTGTATACCCCATTATGTCTCCAGGTTTTTCCAACACACGATCTCTCCCCTCAAGGCCAAATTAACATCAAAAAGTGTAGTGTTTTAAGTGTGTTTTAGACTCGGATACCGCGAGAGGACGTCTAAATCATCTCAATACGTGCAGCTAGTTTCACCCCCTGCTGGGGCTAAATTAATATACTCCTCTGCCTCCCCTAGTACCATGCAACATCTGTTAGAACCATTTGAACTTAATTAAATGAAGCTGTAGATTGCCGAATAGAATTAATTAAATCTAATCTTGCCGACAACGTAACATTAAATTGACTGGATAATATAGTGTGATTCCGTGGGATGCTGGTGTTTGAAGGCGGTTGCACCCGGAGTTGCAATACACAACCGTTGTTCTCAAGGAAGAAGCGACGTTAACTCAAGGGAGAAGCGACGTTAACTCAAGGGAGAAGCAACCTTAACTCAAGGGAGAAGCGACGTTAACTCAAGGGAGAAGCGACGTTAACTCAAGGGAGAAGCGATGTTAACTCAAAGGAGAAGCGATGTTAACTCAAGGGAGAAGCGATGTTAACTGAATGGAGAAGCAACGTTAACTCAATGGAGAAGCGACGTTAACTCAAGGGAGACGCGACGTTAACTCAAGGGAGAAGCGACGTTAACTCAAGGGAGAAGCGACGTTAACTCAATGGAGAAGCAACGTTAACTCAAAGGAGAAGCGATGTTAACTCAAGGGAGAAGCAACCTTAACTCAAAGGAGAAGCAACGTTAACTCAAAGGAGAATCGACGTTAACTCAAGGGAGAAGCGACGTTAACTCAAGGGAGAAGCGACGTTAACTCAAAGGAGAAGCGACGTTAACTCAAGGGAGAAGCGACGTTAACTCAAGGGAGAAGCGACGTTAATTCAAAGGAGAAGCGACATTAACTCAAGGGAGAAGCGACGTTAACTCAATGGAGAAGCAACCTTAACTCAAAGGAGAAGCAACGTTAACTCAAAGGACAATCGACGTTAACTCAAGGGAGACGCGACGTTAACTCAATGAAGAAACATTAATATCACTGACCGTGTTGGATAACTTTTAGTTGCAAACTGATTTATTACGTAAGAGGCTATCCATTGGTATAGCCCTTTGTCTTACTTATAAAAAAAACTGGCTATGATATTGTTTACAGCTGATCAACATTATTAATTTTTTAAAGAAAATTTCGCCATTCCTAAGAACTTAACTAAGGATAATTTACAGTTTTCGCTCAAATTTGAGAACGAGGCTTTAAAAAAAATATTCGATCACCTTTCTACGAATAACAAGTCTCAAAATAATTTTTTTTTTATTTTACTCCACAGAATTATTATGATTGCATTTTATAGTGAAAAATTTTTAGTTAAGATATTGATGCGTCAAGTTAAATCCTGTATATATATATATATATATATATATATATATATATATATACATACTTTGCTTAAGAGGCGTTTACTATGGCTTATCCCATCTTACCTGGTGTTGATTAGTAATCATATATATATATACATATATATATATATATATATATATATATATATATATATATATATATATATATATATATATATATATATATATATATATACATATACATGTATACATATACGAGGGTTGATCAAATATAAACGAGACTGACTTTCTAAAAACTTTTCCGTTGGACATTGAACTCTAAAGGGTGGGGTTTCAGGTAGCCTGGGAGGTTTGGGACAGGCGTAGACGGGCAACATTTCCGTTCGGACCCTTCAGTATAAAACTATACAATGAGTGAGAGTGAAGTGCACGTTTCCGTGGAGCAGAGAATTATTATTAAGTTTTTGGCCAAGGAGGGGGTCAATCCGACTGAAATCTTTCGTAGATTGACGGCTCAATACGGGGACAGGACCCTGTCAAGAGCTCGCGTTTTTGCTTGGCACAAGGAATTCGCCGAAGGACGGGAAGCAGTAGAAAACCTCAGCCATGATCGTCGCCCGACCACTTCCGTCACGGACGAAAACATTGATGCTGTTCGGAAGCTCCTGGACGAAGACAGACGTATATCGCTGCGATTTATTGCAGATGAACTCCAGTTGAGCTATGGTAGCGTTCAAAAAATCGTTACATCAAACCTGGAACTCAGCAAAGTATCTGCAAGGTGGGTTCCACGAATTTTGACCGACGTTCACAAACGGAATCGTTTGGAGATTTGCCAACGACTATTGACCCAATTTGAACGAGATGGTGAGACATTATTCAACCGGATTGTCACCTGTGACGAAACATGGGTTCACCATTACACTCCCGAGTCGAAACAGGCAAGTATGGAGTGGCGGAAGAGGGGAGAGAGGGCGCCTCTGAAGGCCAAATCACGATCGTCGGCCGGGAAGGTAATGGCCACTGTATTTTTCGACAATTAAGGCGCCTTTCACGTCGATTTCCTCCATCAACGACGCACAATAAATGCACAATATTATTGCGATGTTTTAGAGGCCGCAAAACAGTCTTTTCGTAGGAAAAGGAAATCTAAACCGGCGAGAAACGTCATTCTTCTTCACGATAATGCCCGACCACATTCGGCGAACGCTACGAGGCTTAAACTCGATCAAATTGGCTGGGAACCAATGGAACATCCCCCATACAGTCCAGACTTATCACCCTGCGACTATCACCTGTTTGGGCCACTCAAAGAGGCGCTTGGAGGCCAGCGTTTCGAAGACGATTCTGCGGTGGAGACCTTCGTGCTCCAATGGCTCAATGAACGCCCGAGAACTTTTTACGAAGATGGAATTAAAAACTTCCAATCCGGTAGGAAAAATGTGTTACTCAAAGGGGAGACTATGTAGAAAAATAAGTTGCATCAAGAATAATTTGTAAGTAAGCAATAAATTTTTTAAAAAATCAGTCTCGTTTATATTTGATCAACCCTCGTATATACATACATACATATATACATACATGTATATATATATATATATATACTGCGGGCTAAAACAGCGGGCCTTCGATGCTTCTAACTCTGAAAGAAAGGTTGTCTAGGTTCATACAACCTAATTACCAGACACTTAGTTGTGTGTATTCCTAAATACATAATATTTCACAATAACAATTAATACGCATTTAATAATTATGTATATTTTTTATTATATTTATATTAATCGTAAACAACAGCAATATAAATAAAATTTGAAGTAATATTACCGAAGGAACAGCTGTGGAGTTAAAGCAGCTGTGCATGTAAACATTACCTGCTACACTCTAAGCTTCTGTATAGCTTTCAAAATAAATTAGATTTTGTTAGCAAAATTTACATTGGAACAACATAATGGTAAGATTTAGACAAAAAAACTTTAAAAACCCCGATCCTAATCTCTAGATTATATTTTGAGGGAGGTTTTAAAATTATCTATCTATCTATCTATCTATCTATCCATATCTATCTATCTATCTATCTATCTACCTATTTATATATATCTATATATATATCTATCTATCTATATATATATATATCTATATATATATATATATATATATATATATATATATATATATATATATATATATATATATGTGTGTGTGTGTGTGTGTGTGTGTGTGTGTGTGTGTGTGTGTGTGTGTGTGTGTGTGTGTGTGTGTGTGTGTGTCTTTTTTGCGATGCCAAAAAAGGTTGAACAATTTTTTTCAGACTACCTGGGGTAGAGTACGCACTACCTCAGAGTGGGACTCAAATTAAGTTCCAACTCAAGTTAAGATATATATCGTTATCCACTAAAAAAACCACCAAAAGCATTCCTCTTCTGTAAACCCCCCCCCATGGAACCGTCGCCAGGCATTACTTCGTGGGAAGGTAGACTGGCTGACCACCTACTCTTCTACAGCTTGGCTCTCCTTTCTCGATCCTCCTCAACCTCTTCATGACCACTACAGCGACTCCCGCAATGGCCTTCCAGTTGGCCTATGAAGTCAGTATTGTCGCAATCAGACTTTCCGATGTAATACTGCCTCGCAGATATGTTTGCAGCTTCATCCTTTTCTCGTCGAATCTCCGACACCGGAAAAACACTTGCTCTGCATCTTCCTCCACTGCTGGAAGACAGAGGGGAAAAGCCGAGTCTGTGTCCAGCCTGAAACGGAACAAGTAAGCCCGGAAGTAACCGTGCCTCGTGAGAATATGTGTGAGATAGAAATCCACCTCTGGATGTACCTGGATGTACCTCTGAATTGGTATGTCCATCGTCCATTTGTTGATTCGTCCCACTGTCGCTGCCATGTCTCCAGGGTCCGATTTCGCTCCTCTGTAATTGCCATTCTATGACTATACCGCAGTTCAGCACTTCACTTGCGCCAGTAGAGCCTCGCTCTTTCATCAGACAAAAGCTCCATTAGAGATTCGCTCGATACTATGCATGCAGCGTCGTAGGAAACTGTTCGGTAACTACCCACGACACGCAGCAACGCACGGCGGTGCACCGCATTACCCTTGCGCGTATAGCTCGCGACCGTCATAGCCTGGCTCCAAATCGGCGCTCCGTAAAGGAGCACTGAGCTTACCAAAGAAGTCCGTAAAGGAGCCGCCAGCTAGGAGTCGGCGGCGTGCCTGTTTTGGACCTCACAGATTCGGCATGAGCCTACAAAAGGCCCCTGCCACGTTCTACGCCTTTTCACTACCTGCCTTGAGATGTTCCCTGGAGCAAAGTCATGTTCAGTCTTCTTTGTGTGTGTGTTTGTGTGTGTGTGTGTGTGTGTGTGTGTGTGTGTGTGTGTGTGTGTGTGTGTGTGTGTGTATGTGTGTGAGTGGGTGTGGGTGTGTGTGTGTGTGTGTGTTTGTATATATGTGTATGTATGTGAGTGGGTGTGGGTGTGTGAATGTGTGGGTGTGTGTTAATGTGTGTATTTGTGTGTACGTGTGTGTGTGTGTGTGTGTGTGGGTGGGTGGGTGGGAGTGTGTGTGTGTGATCGCGCGCGCGTGAGTGTGTGTAACCATTCTTACACTTTCAAAACAACGGTCATTTCAAGTCTTACAGAATTGGTATTTTTTTTCATTTTACAACGGTTTCAAAACAACCCTTACAGCCTGTTTTTCAATCTTTAAAAAAATCGTTACTTTTTATATTACGCCTTCTAAAAAAATGTCATTTCACCGTTGTAATTACCGATAAAAATCTGCATTAATTAAAATTTTAATGTTGACATTTCATTCACTTATTTTCAACATAATTTCAATGTTAGCTTGAATTGGTAAATGTAATTTATAATTACTGACAATATTAACACTCATTAAGTTTCGCCTCTCACAAAATTATTTTGGAAGTTTGCTTAGTTCACGCCAGCCAGACAGCTGCTAGCCAAGCTTATTATCAAAACACTATCAGGTAAGCCCAATGTCTTAATGATACATTTACGCAGAACTTAATGCAAACTAGTTGCAAATTACAGTATTATCCACTCAGAGACAGCTGTAATGTGTTTTCCTTACAAGCAGTGATTAATGGCATCTCCTCCCTCCCCCTCTCTCTCTCTCTCTCTCTCTGCATTTTACTTTCCCATGAACGTTTTCACTTTATGTTCCCCTCACGCAAAGTACAGTAATAACGAGAAATCGATTTTAAAATATCGATTAACATGCGTTTATTGAGTATTAAAAGATGATTTTGTGGTGAAGGGTCTGTGTGTACATGTCGCTGAAGACTAAACTAATCAACCGATTTTTATTAAATCAGGCGTAAAAATTTAATGTGCACATATTTCGTGAAAATTTGTTATCTTAAAGCAACTCTTCTTCACAAAAAAAATTGAAAACCGTATTTTCTCGAAATAAGTTTTAACGATTTTGATTAAATGTTGTTCGAACGTCCAAAAAGTACTAAAATAATCGCGCACACAGATTTCTCGGTAACGTGATAGAAGCGGATTACCCGATGTTTTTTTATCGTAACTTACTTTCGAATGTCAGATTTTATCGTCGTAACTAGAGTTAAAATCTATACATATTGGCATTTTGAACTTTTATATTACACTTAAAATACAAAAATAAAATCATATTTTTTTAATTTCAACGTAAATTGAAAATTCAAAATCTTAATTTATCCAGTTTTTAACGCTGTTTACGATGGTGAATTCAGATTTTTTTTATATTAAGAGAAAATTATATGAATTTTAGAGGTTTTAAATGACTAATAGATCATTTGAGAGATCATTGGAATGTATTTAGGTCGTCAAATATATATATATATATATATGTGTGTGTGTGTGTGTGTGTGTGTGTGTGTGTGTGTGTGTGTGTGTGTGTGTGTGTGTGTGTGTGTGTGTGTGTGTGTGTGTGTGTGTGTGTGTGTGTGTGTGTGTGTGTGTGTGTGTGTGTTAATGTGCACAGCCTGTGTTAATGTTTTACGTTGTGAAGCTCATGTTACACGTTGCCTTGTTATGCGTTTAATACTCGATCGGAACCACGTAATGTTACTTAATATAAATTAATTAATTTGTGTTTGTTTAGAATACCTAGATTTAAATTTATATTTCGCTTTTGAGGTTATGGGGGGCTCCTGCCACCACAATCGAAGGACTTGTCACAGCACTAAGCCTCTTGGCTAGTTTAATAGACTGGTGCTATCTACTGACTAACTCAATCTGCTGGAGGTCCTCATGGTCCTGGAAGCCAAATTATATTTTTCAGGCAGACAGGTATCTAGTGTGGAAAATTATACGGCCATGACTTCAACTTTTAGAAATTCATAGTTTATAATATTACCTCGAAGATGCCACATACAATTATGTTGATACAATTCTTTTTCTCGGTTTTGTCAAAAGAGTGTTCACCGGATTTAAAAATAATTCATATTTTTCCGACCATAGAGAAATACGTGTTGACAAATAAATGAATATATATATAGTATAGTATATATATATATATATATATATATATATATATATACTATCTATCTATCTATAATTCGGTCTACGACGTTCTACGCCGTCTTCCGAATCTTCAACCTCCACCGATCGCGGTCCCACCACAGGTCTTCTGGTAGATCCCTTTTTTTATTTCCTTTTCGACTCCCTCTCTCCAGCTCAGTCTCGGCCTTCCTCGTTTTCTTCTTCCAGGTGTTCGCCATTGCATGATTTTTTTTGGAATTCGCTCATCCGGCATTCTTTGTACATACCCGTACCAAACCAGTTGTTTTGTTCTTATATCCTCTACAATTGTATGCCTTATGTCCATTATTCTCCGTATACTTTCATTTCTCACTCTCTCTTTCCTTGATCTTCCTACCGATCTTCTCCAAAGTCCATCTCAGTAGCCAACAGCATTCTTTATATATATATATATATATATATATATATATATATATATATATATATATGTTATATAATGATCTGCCTTCCTAGCTTCGTCAATTATATGACGCGTTTAGGAGAACCTCCATCTTCAAAAATATACTCTAGAGCATACTACGGCCCGAGGGCCACATCCGGCCCGCGGACAGATATATGAAAACTCCTTTTATATATTTTTATAGCAAATAAATTTAGTTTACTGAAGTATTCTAATTTTATGTTGAATAATTATTAATATGACATCTACATGATAATAACTATCATAACATTGTTGTAGGCTTTTTTTTTCATCAGTGGACTATTTCACTTTTTACCACCGGCAACAATGATAATATGGTTTTGGCCCTCGGAACTTACTGGAGTAATCAGTATGGCCCTAAGGCTGGAAAGTTTGGAGACCCCTGCTCTAGAGTATAGATATATTTTTTGAAGATGTAGGTTCTCCGAAACGCATCAACAAAAGTAGAATTGACAAAACTAGGGAAGGCAGATCATTATACTCAACATAGTGACAATAATCCTAGCAGAAAAGAAGAAGAATATATATATATATAATTTATATTATAACATTAAATCTTTTAATTTTCATCTTTATTATTATTTTTTTAAGGCGATAAGCACATTGAGGCTATTATCGCCTCGCTAAATGCAAGTGAGTGTAAAGTGTTAAAGTCGTAAGTGTAGTGTTGTAAGTGTAAGTGTGTTTTAGACTCGGGTACCGCGAGGGACGTCTAAATCCTCTCAATGGGTGCAGCTAGTCTGCATCCCCCTGCGCGGGGATATTTAAGTACATTCCATCCCTATTATACGATTACTTTATTGGTTAACGTACTTGTACAAGCAATCATCAACATCGATATTTGTGACAAGTTTTAAACGAATCGTTTTAAAATTGCGAACGTCAGCCTGTTAAACACACACACACACACACACACACACACACACACACACACACAAATAATTTAATAGTCAGCTTCAGCGCTCATGATGGCCTCTCCAAAGAGCTCTTTTTCAAATAGATATTCGCTAAAAAGCTCTTACTGTAATAAATCAAAAAACGAAATTAAATTGTAACCTAAAACATTTTTGTTGGTTCTGGTTTTTAACGAATCATAATTTTCACACAGAGAGCGCCCCGTGAGTTTTGTTTTACTCCTTAAGTGTTTTACTGTACACGCTTATGAACAATTTAATATTATAACTGTATTGTTTCAACACAGTTCATTCGAAACGCCTTACTCGGTAAAACTTATGCAATTTTGCAATACACGACTGTAGCTTTATTGCCTATCTTGCCCCTTACATCTTTGCCTGTACAGTTTATCACTACCATTTTAATGCACGTTACTTCATCTTTTGAGATACAATATGAATATAACTACTGTATTATTATTAAAGGACCCTGCCCCATTCGGCCTACGGCCTCTAATACTCGGTTTCAGGCAGTTTTGCTTTTTTTAAATAAAGAATTTCCATCTGCGACAATTTGTAGCGGCATTCGATATGTTTTCGTTACAATAAAAGCTTAGAAAATATAATTAACAAACATGATGTTGATTAAATCACTATTAATTACAATTATTACTTAGTTACTTGAATTCCTCTTAACAACTCAAAATTTAATTAAAAATGAGCGATAATTTATTTATTTTTTGAATATTCGTCGTAGACTATTTCAATATAACTGCAGTTGAAAAAGTATTATCGAAGAAACAACTGTAGCTCAAAACCAGATGTTCCGTTTCGCATCAAAACTAATGCTTTACAACAATAAAGCAGATATGTTAATTTTACTAGCAAATAAATTCAAGCTTTGCCGTAAGTCCCATTACGTGCACGATACAGTACAGAAGTACTTCGCTGATAACACCAAACGAGGTATAAATAATCGCAGGTGTCTCGCTGACGTGATGGCAGCGAATTTCCAAAAATAATTTTTTTCACTTGCCCTCTTTTTGACACTCTGCTTTCATCATCGTAAACTGCATAGAAATCTGAATATATTGGCATTTTCAAATTTCAAAATTTCATTGCAAATAACAAAACTAAAACCAAACACCGTCAAATTAAATTTCCTATTTTCAACGGATTTTGAAAATTTTAAATACTAATTTATGCGGTTTTTAACGCTTATTACTATGGGTTTTCAGAAATAATGAAAACAAAAAGTTATTAGTTTTTTTAAAGAGTTTTTTAAAAGTTGTGCGCGCGCGTGTGTATGTTTAGAAGGCAGGTACAGTTTTAATATCAAGATCCCGATTGTGGGATTTGACCACGACGGCCACACCGGCTCCAAAAATAATTCGCTTATGAGGTATCTTACGCGTTTGTAAGATGTAAAATGACTTGCTCATTTGACGCGTAAAATAATTCCTCGTTACAACAGGTCTGGTCGCGTGCACACGGTTTTGTCGCGTGTCTCTGGCCAGCTGGCGCCATTTTATTCCGGAAACCCGAGCATTAATAACAAGAACCTAACCTAGATTCATGACAAAAGAAATCTCATATTCCCTTATGTTTTTGCATGAAACAATCAAATGTATTTAGTTTGTACTTTACATTTGTCCTTTTAATAAAAAAATTCAAATGTTGCAAGAAATGAGAGTTTATACAGGGTGCGCCAGGGGAACGGGATGATTAAATAAAGTAATTTATTGTTGAAAAAAAAACTTTTTAAATATTTTTTTAGTAAATAATTGAAAGTACAAGAACAGCCATTATGGGTACAATACGAAAAAATATTATTTTCTGAACACTACGTCTACCAAATGTCCTCCATTGCAGTTAAGGCATTCCTGGAGCCTGGCTTCATGACCTCTCGCAGCATGTTGACAGGTATTGTCACAATCTTGTCTACAATTCGTTGTTTGAGGGATTGAATGGTTGTGAGTTGGTCTGCTTGAAACACTTTCGTTTTTAGGTAACCCCATAAAACAAAAACAGGTGTCCCCGCACAGATGTGTCACTTATTCCAATGCGAAGGGCATGTTTGGCTGATCGGCGAGGACTTCTAACCATAGCCTGTTGAACAGCTGCGTTGTGTTCAAGTGTTCGAACAGTTTTTACACTCCCGCCTCTTTTTTTAGACGTTGATCCAGTTTGTTCAAGGTTGTTAACCATATTCGAATTGCTGACGGAACAGGCTGGTTACGCGGTATATTAAAATGACGTCGAGTTTGCACAAAACTTTCGCCATTTTGATAATACGCTTACACCGCGTAGCCGCGTTGTTCACCCGTCCAACGATCCATTGCAACTAAATGGTAGATTAAGCAGATAGTGACGCGCCAGTAATCATCCCCCGTACCTGCCACTTTGTCTGAAGGCCACCTACAATCATCCTGTTTCACTGGCGGACCCTGTGTATAAGATTTATAACTATATGCACATAGAAAGTATTTTGATGAATAGATCTCGTATTTTTTTACTAGTTCCTCTGTTCTCAAATGTGAGTCTTAATTTGATGTCTACTTGTATAACTGTGCACGTCCTTAAATACTAGACTAAATGACATATTTTTATTTAATATAGATATATTTCTTTTCAACTCATTAAATATTAAGATACTTTTATTTTTAAAATAAAAATAGTTATTTTATTTTTAAACGAGTTTAAAACTCTTTCTTGCAAAAAAAAAACTAACAAAATTCAATTTTTCGGTTCTATTTGAATCTGATTTTACGTAATTGTTGTTCTTAAATAGTCGAACGGTATGGCTCATTTTACGTCAGAAAATACCGGTTTTCAAAACTATCACACAAAAGCAAAAGAAATATACCTTGATTTTAAAATCGGATCGTTAAGTTTAACGTAAATCGGTTTACCATATTTTCAATAAAAGAAATATTTACGTATTAAGATCGGATTAAATTATTTTTGAGGTTATTGGGTTTGTTAAAATCTGGATTCGCGATCAAAGAACAAAGTGTTCAACTACGTCTGTTTGGTTCTTGTTCAATAGGCTGTTGCCTTCGTTCTATTAAAGTTCCTCAGGGTCCTGGGTACAAACAAAAGCCTCGAAATCATAGTTTATGTGTCCTGCAGTTTTTTCCTCATACTCACGGTGTTCTTGTAGTACATTCCTATCCTGTTCGGATTACCAATGCATACAGAATCTATAAGGACACTTCTTGCCTGAAAAAGTAAGCACATTTTATTCGGCCGACAACGCTACTTGGATCACCCGCCGATAGGTAGCGCTGCATGTTTTTTTACTGAACTTGTAGCTCAGAGACAGATATAGGGTCGATGGCATTCTGTCTCTCTTTCTGCCAACAGCTGAGAGGTTGAAGCAAACATTGTTCTGTGTTGACGTCGCAGAAAGTTCCTCTAAACTTTCGTTTTCATTATGGCAGTGAGCCTGTCTATTTAATACAACACCAAGCGTCTTCCTTTCCTGATCACCAGTTCCACAGCAACGATGGAACGATATCACGATTTTCTGAATGTTGAACTATACATTTAATTGAGTACTATTTGATAAATAAATCGATTCTGTATTCATTGATATTACACTCAACACAGTGCCCTGTAACAAGTCCCGTCGTTTTTCTGAGTTTCTGTCCGCCAAGGACCATAATGTTCCTGCCTGACAGTCGTTCAGTCTTGTTCCCATGAGCTCTGTTATCAAAGCAATGTAAGGATTGTGTTTCTCACAACCAAGGTTTGACACTTGAGAGATGTTCTACTTTTAGCTTTAATTAGAAACCCCTTTTACACCCTTTTCAGATTACACCTTTGCGCTTCTGGGAGACGTTCGCTTCCTCCTATATTATTAATTCCCACGTCTAACTTCTCCAATTCTTGAAGGTTTTTTAGACTTCGAAGTTTGTTTACAACCATCAAATCTCCGCAAATAATTAAGGGGGAATAAAATCTCCACCCCTATGAGCCCTGCATGCAAGAGTGAGGTTAGATTATAACTGGAAGTAAAATAATATCCGGAGTCCCCATACTTAAACTTAGTTCCCATTAGCTACGCAGCCTTCAGTAAGCTTGGTATGAAGGGATCCCGCAGAGACGTCCCTCGCGGTACCCGAGTCTAACACACACTTACACTTACAACGCTACACTTACGACTTTAACACTTTACACTCACACTTATATTTAGGGAGGCGATAATAGCCTCAGTGTGCTTTACGCCTTAAAATAAACAATAAAATAGGTATTAAGGGATTTAACCCAATGGATAGATGAAGGAACATTACATACAGCTGGGAACACCTTGGGATTGCTAAACTCATACTCACATGTGTAAACTCCCGAGGGACCATAAATGTCCGAAAAAAACCTATGGCCCATTTACCTCAGCTATCCAAATAAACTGAAAATCTGTCTACTTTACCAAGTTTTCATCTTTTTGGTCAATTATTAAGAGATATACCTCGGTACAATTATAGCAGATTTTTAAAAAAAATTAATTTTCGTTTTTAAGGGTAAATTTTAAAAAACCGAAAATTGGCGTTGTCGGGTATTTTGCGTCTTTTTTTGATTTATTTATGTTTGAACCGTAAAATTCTTTAATTTTGAATTCAGTGCATTTACTTAAGTTGTGATACCATAATATGATTAAATTTTAAAGTAATTTTTATGGAACTCTATTTTTAAAAAAATTATTTTTAAACTTTCCCTAACTTTGATACGCCATTTATATAATTTTGGTTTGTCCCATATGTTGGCAATATTTATTGTTCTTCAGCGATCCAATAAATTACAAGTTGCCGTATCACCACCATTCATAAAATATTAACCCAACAATACGTTTTAGTTATGATTCATGCATTTAACAATTACTTACACGCTAAAACACACACACACACACACACACACACACACACACACACACACACACACACACACACTGCACAATAATCCACAGGTGGTTTATTCGCGGTTTTCAGTTATTCAGAGAAATATTGTTTTTAAATTCTTCGGTTATATTGCATGCAAACTGCAAGCCGCAATATGCCAGACCATTTGTCGACGTGCGGTTGCATTCAAACCAGAAAGTTTACAATATTCATTCAGCTCATATCCGTTGGGAAATGAGCTATATGCACATCAATTACGGTGAGTCCCAGACCCGAAATCGTGTAATGAGCGCCGATCCTGGCTTCTGGAAGACGATTAGAATAATCGTTAAAACTTTTATATACGAGGTGTGTTCAGAAAGTAACAAGAATTTTTAAAATTCGCGGGCTTGGAGAGTCCGATTGTCAAACGTTTTTTCTATTATGTCGGTATACATGCCCTTGAAGTATGATAAAACTTTCAGCTGTTTTCATTTTTGACTTTGTCTGTGACAGCCACTAAGGTTAGACGTCTTTTTATGAGCAGTAATTTGGACAAAAATTTTTTTTTGTTTTTTTTTTTTTTGTTATTTTAAGGCGAAAAGCACATTGAGGCTATTATCGCCTCCCTAAATGTAAGTGTGAGTATAAAGTGTTAGGTAAGTGTGGTGTTGTAAGTGTAAGTGTGTGAAGTACCCCTTGTGATTAAACATATAGTATAGCCTAAAACTTACGAATTTCCGTGAGCTATTTGTTGTCATTTTTGTAAGACTCTTGAAATAAATTCTATTATTCAGTTTCAAAGTGGTAGACATTTTATGTTTTGAAAAAATATCACTTTTTTAAGAAAATTGATTTCACCATCAAATTCGACGTAAAATACGAATAAATAGAAAATTTCATTTTT
Organism: Callitettix versicolor; assembly: GCA_022606455.1. Taxonomy (NCBI): domain Eukaryota; kingdom Metazoa; phylum Arthropoda; class Insecta; order Hemiptera; family Cercopidae; genus Callitettix; species Callitettix versicolor. Next base: position 10,080,798 of record CM040190.1, read on the forward strand.
TTTTAATTAAAATACGAAAACGACTCGTAATTCTGTTATTTTCAAAAAAAAATATAAAGTTTTTAAATAAAAAATTTAATAAAAATAATTATACAGCAGTGATATTATTTTGCTTTCATTACGTCAGCGTGCCGGGTTTCATAAAATGTTTAATGGCTACGTAAAAACGTGTTTTATTATCGTGGGTCTGGGTTTTTACCATAATTACAGCAGCAACAGCTGATTTTCCAAAAGAAATTTTATAACTAATTATAAAATATCTGACGATCAAGTGCTGAGTCAATTTTAAACAGAATCTAAGCCAGAAATTTCCCAAAACGCAAAACTTTGTTTTATTACAATATGATTACGGTTCCGATATTTGCTTTTTGTATTTTATAAAACTGAACGTTTTCATCTGTACTTTTTGCTTGTTGCCTCCTTATGTGAAACGAAGTAATCCACCCCCATCTACGACTGGGACACGTTTTGGTTCTTTTCCAAAATCGATTGAGCTTGACCACCAAACTAGTTCTGTTAATGGACTACCTAACCTTAAACCGAATAACTGTTTGTCGTATCTCTGCATTGAAATTTATCTTTTGATCTCTTTATTCCAAACATAAAAATTAAAATATCTTGATTAGTTTCACCAACTTCTAAAATTGTTAATTCAGTATAAATGTTAAAATAAATCTAAAGTTAACTTCCTGTCCACGTTTGTACAATGTTTTTATCGGTCCCATGTCGTGTATTGCTGGCATATTTTATACATATTTATTACTTTTGCAAGTGTTTGTTCACCTACTCCGTTTAAAATGTTCCGTTTTACCGTGCATTGCATTTTTTTAAAGGTGCAGTTTCTACTTTCAAATCTACCGGGTGATTAAAAAGTTCGTCTAAACATACGTCCAAAAATGCTCAGTTTTCCCAGTAACAGCCATTTCCTTTTTTCAAAATATTTCATATCTCTAGAACGGTTGGACCAATAAAATTCAACTGCTTCGTAACCAGACAGAGGCTTAATTGTGAAAACTTAACCAGATCCATGTATTGAACCGTTTTATTATGGTTAAGGTTTAAATATTTATATATATATATATATATATATATATATATATATATATATATATATATATAAAGGCGAAAAGCACATTAAGGCTATTATCGCCTCCCTAAATGTAAGTGTGAGTGTAAAGTGTTAAATTCGTAAGTGTAGTGTTGTAAGTGTGTGTTTGTCAAACTCGGGTACTGCGAGGGACGTCTAAATCCTCTCAGTAGGTGCAGCTAGTCTCCATCCCCCTGCGGGGTAAATATTTTTAAAAAACTAAATAACGGTGGAGCAAGTGAAAGAGCACGGCTGAGCACAAATGCCTTTATTTTGCGCAAGTAAGAATTTCCAAAGCATGGCATATTGTACGAGGTGTGTTCAGAAAGTAACGAGAATTTTTTAATTTCGTGGGCTTGGAGAATCCGATTAACAAACATTTTTTTTATTATGTTGGTATACATGTCCTTAAAGTATGATAAAACTTTCAGCTGCTTTCATTGTTGACTTTGTCTGTGACAGCCACTAAGGTTAGACTTGTTTTTATGAGCTCGGCGATTTTCGTTTGTTAAAATAAATGGATCAAAGAATTTGTATCAAATTTAAATGAACTAAATCAAACTAAATGAAGTCAACGACGATGCAGAATTACTGAAACGTATTATAACAGGTGACGAAACATGGGTTTATGGATATGACGTCGAAAATAAGGCTCAATCATCCCAGTGGAGGCATTCTGGCTCGCTAAGACTGAAAAAGGCTCTACAAGTGCGGTCGAACGTGACGGTTATGCTCACTGTGTTCTTCGATATTAATGACATAGTGCATCATGAATTCCTGCCACCAGGTGAAACGGTCAATAAGGAGTACTACCTACAAGTTCAACGCCGTTTGCGTGAAGCAATCCGAAAAAAACTCCCGGATCTTTGGAAAAGCAATTCATGGCTTTTGCACCACGATAATGCACCAGCTCACACTTCATTGTTTGTTCGTACATTTTTGGCCAAAAACAGTACTGTAACGATGCCCCAGCCTCCATATTCGCCAGACTTCTTCCTATTTCCAAAAATAAAGAGAACCTTAAAGGGCCGTAATTCTACAGCCGTAGATGACATTTTAATGCGCTTTTAAGCGCATCGCTGAAAGAACTAAAGGCTATCTCAAAGATCGAGTTTGAGAAGTGTTTCGAGGATTGGAAGAAGCGCTGGCACAAGTCCATAATCTCCAATGGGGACTATTTTGAAGGCGACAACATCAATGTAGATGAATAAATAAATATTTTGTTCAAAAAATTAAAATTCTCGTTACTTTCTGAACACAACTCGTAT